>JAUMHE010000046.1:8686772-8703419 GCA_032359235.1 Enteromius mattozi | reverse complement strand
TAATCTCACTGCATTATTACAATTAATGACAAAAATTATGTTTGGAAATGTAAACTGATATTTCCAACTGACACGCTCCCGCATAGAATAGAAATAGAAATAACCGACCATTTTTTGTTGGTGAAAATACTAGTGGCCTAAGACTTTTGCACAGAACTGTATATACACAAGCAATGTTTTCTTCTACAATAATGTAACTTGTGAATAGACTTGTGATTTATTTGAATTACCACTCAGTTTTTGCTAAACATTCAGTTCCAGCAAAAGCAATTCCAGTCTATTAAGGCGGTTTGTTTAAGATTTTCAGATGTATTGCGAAACTTCTCATGAGAATGTGGTGTGTGAGAAACACTGCCAGCACATCTTTATGGTCCAAGAGCTTTGTGGTTACAAAAACCTTTTAAAACAAAACAGTGTGCGACTAAAGACTCTAGAACACTTTCTTTTAAATATTTATACACATCAAGAAAGAGAGTGAGTGTACAGTACCTGAGTATCAGTTGAAACAATAGCTTCATTTATTCTGCAATGCCTGATGCATATATTTTGGTTGCATCAGTTATGCTGACTTTAGACATACTGACCATATTGCATTAAGTCCTCCACCACACAGTGCAGGCTTGTGCAGCTTAAATTGATCGTGCAGCTAAATGGATTTCCTTGGCACTATCCAGTGGGTTTGCACGGATGTTGATGCAATGCATGGTCCAGCTATGGAACTTTCTGGTGCATTTGGTGTTCCTTTTCAGCTCAAATATAAAAATGCTATTTATTAATAATTAAATAAATAGCTGCACATTACATTTAATTAAACATGGCAGATAGTAGCACATAATATAAATCTGTTTGCACACTCATAAATGTCACATATAATTAAACGAAGTGAGACTAGTGGTTAGTAAAACTGCCAGGGACATGTAAACATGTCAGTGAGACTGAAGCAAAATGCAGTATGTGTCAGATGTTATTTAAAAATCTGAATTGCTTGACAGTCCCAGTCCTTAACAGACTAATTCTGGATTTTTATTTCATGTGACTCAGCAGATATTTGACTACTCAGTCACAGAGAAAGAGAATTAGTATGGAAAAATAGACTGAGGCCTGTAAAAACATCCCACCGAACATGAAGCAGGCACTTGTACAGCACTTCCTGATAGGTTTTCTGCAGTGCATCTCTGCACAGAGAAACTGAGCACAGTTGTAGAGTTTTAGCACCAAATCCTGGCGCCGTGCAGAATGGAGGCCTTTTCTGCACTAACAGAGGAGCCTCACAGAGGGCCCATTGTGCACCGGGGTCCGGCAGATCCCTACATGAAAGCAGAGTATCCCTCACGCTCACCTCAGGAAAAGGAAGACAAATATCTCATACTTAGGACTGAATAACTCATGTGTCTCTTCAGGAAATAAAAAAGAAAGATGGTTGTAAGGGATTAAAGGATTTTCGCAGCTGGGGGTCTGTCAGTGTGCAAATTGTGCATCTGTTACGTGTGTGTGTGTGTGTGTGTGTGTGAGAGATGCAGTGTGGTATGGGGTGGGCGCTGCTGTAGATGCGACCAAAACTCGATTTCTCCCATTTCTTAGTCTCACTTCTTACCTTCACACATTCGGACAGGTAGGGCACACGGGTCTGGGAGTGTGTGCACACGTACACGTCACACACACCCAGAAGCATCCACACACAAGATACACAGTGACCCGTTGCCATTGGCCAGGCCCACCAACACTCTGCCTGTCCAAGCTGAAGAACAGGACCATTTGGGAAAGGAGGAGAAAGAGGTAAGGGTTCTACTGTATGTTCTTCTAAATGCTGCTGCTGTGCTTTAGAGCAGGGACTGGACCTAAGGGTTTTTTGGGTCCCTTCTGCTCCTTAGTCTTAGTGGTACTTGGCCAAAGAGGCTAGGCTAAAAAAGCTAAAATGCAATTCACTGGCTGTACTGAGGTTTTAATTTTTTATTTATTTTTATTTATTTTTTTTACACACCATGGTCTTTATTAATCTTGTAGTTCTTGTAATAATAATGCACATTTGCTAAGTTAAAATAGTCCAAGTACACATGACTGACTTTACTAAGGTTATATTTTTTTTCTTTCTTCTATTTTTGTTTGTGGATTTCTGGCTTGATTATATAATATTTCCATCATCTTCATGAATTTTCTTGCAATAATGACAGTATTGTTGAAACTTAAGTGGATTAACAGGAGATCTGTGTGGTGATGGTGTGTTATTGGTCAGTTTACTATTACTTGGTTTGTGGGGTTTGACTGATATTTCAAAGCTTTTTAATAGATTTTTAAGCTTGACCAATAAAAGTAAAATGACTATTCACTGAAAATGTGATAGAAGAGCCGTAAATACTGCTACAGACGATATATGTTTGGTCATTGGAAATGTGTTCAGGTCAAGGGCCATATTATAGAATCTTCCAAATTTTTAGATTAGTTATAACAGTAAATCACCAAATAGATGGAATTTAACAGATATTCATGTAATATGTGTGTAATTAAGCTACAGTGTGTGTGTATATTTATGCAATTTGACTTACTGGATATAAATAAGTCATAAATTTGGCAATATTGGCAGAACCACTAGTGAAGAAGGAACTTTAAAATCAATGAGTATGTGGAATGCTGTTGGGTAGAGCCAAAAACAACATTGGGATAGCTAGTTCTAACACATACTCATACGGGGTCTACGCACTGCAAACACTGTTGAGAGTGTGTAAAAGCCAAGCTCTGTGTGCAGTATAGTCCCTCTTTCAGCATTTCCCAGCTGAAGCTGTCAGGCACTGGTACATTGAAGCTTCACTGTAAGACAATTTTTCTTTCATAGATACAGACTGAACTAGTCTGCGACTCTTATCGATATCACCAATATATAATATCTGTTCATGATGTGATGGCATGTGTTGATTGGCTGTCAGAAACCCACAGGGAACTGATTTATGTCTAAAAACGCAGTGGTTTCTAGAGTGCATCTGTGCCCCAAAATAGCCTTTCATGGAGAGTTACTTGGATGTGTGTGTGTATGAAAGAGAGAGATAGAGGGAGATCGTAACTCAATACCATGCTGTCCACAAACCTCGGTGGAATTTCGAACTTGAGTGTAGAGTCAGACACTCATAAAGGGGCTCTGTCAGAGTTCTCCCTCTCTTTTTCTCTCCGTCTAACCCCGAGGACCAAAACTTGGTCTGCCCATCAAGCAAACCCTGCTTTTCCTCCACTTCAGCTGGTCATTGCTTTTCTGAGAGCCTCTTATCATTCATATATCTCATATATATCATACATATATCTCACATTAGCTCAAAATCTAATGACGATAACTGGTGGAGAAACAATAGCATTATGGGTTTGACAAAATATGAGAAAGAAATATGGACTTAGTTATTAAGAATATGTGATTAGGACCATGTGGAATCTAATCCCAGACTTTTATCCAGTCAGCAGAACTTCCCACCAAAATCAGCACAGAAAATTGAAAAAACATCTGCAGATTTCCTCTGGGTCAGATAATGACAATGTGAAAATGATGTATTATTCTCTTTCAATATGTATGGATTTGTAAAAGATAATTTACCCACACTCTTAAAAATAAAAGAGGGGTTTGCAGCAGTCCCATATAAGTCCCATTTCTGATTTCCAGAAGAACTTTTTTGTGAACAGTTCCTTTACAAACCATTTTTTTTTCTTATTGTGAAGAATATTCAATGATCTCAATGAACCTTTTGTGCAAATTTAAATGTTCCATGGATGTTAAAGGTTCTTCATGGAACAATATAGAACATTAGAAAAAACCTAAAGAATGTAAACTTTTACATAACACGCTATATTGACAAAAATGTTATATTGTTTAAAAACCTGATGTCAGGAATCTCACTTGTGACCTTTCAACTTTAATGCACAAAGCAGTCATTGAGTGCATTCAAGATGGCTGTTGGGTTAGGTGATGACTTCTTGGCTCTTCCAAGTGAGTTAAAGACTTTAGAGGTTTATATTTCAGTATTACTGGCTGTCTAAATCCTAGTAATGAACACTGAGTTATCCAACCTTAAAAATTTGTGTCCCGTAAAACCATCTTTATACTTACAGCCACAGAACCATGCAGAGACTGTAAATGCAAGGAAGGTAACAATAGACTATTGATCGGAATTTTGCATTTTTGCTGTTATTTTTATGTACCTCAAAAATACATTTGTATGTGTGTGTATATATATATATATATATATATATATGTAAATGTGTGTGTGTGTTTTGTTTTTTTTATCACAAATATAAGAAATTTTTAAGGTTTATGGACTGAATTGGTGAAAATAAAGGGTGAAAAATCTATAGCCTATGGACTCATGTGCCAATTGTTTTCCCTTACTAAGATGATGGCTTAGTACAAATATGCCGCTATAATGTCACTTGATATATTGTGGACTGATTATGTTGCTATATCCAATGAGCCATTCATGTTCTCTGTTTACTAACTCTATCGCTGCTCTTCTACATTAACATTTTAAGATCTCACCAGACATTTATCCATCTGATTCTGTGTCTAGCAGGAAGATGGTAACGCTGAGGTTGATGTGGGGACTCCTGGTCCTGTGTGTGGTGGCAGCCTCTCCCCGCAGATACATCCGACAAGCTGATCCAGATAACTACGACAACAACAATGTGGATTTAGACCGGAATGTGGATAGCGATGATGTCTATGACTATTACGATGGAATTGATGAACCACAGGTGAGAGAGTCATTCAAGAATTTCAGGAAGACCCCATTTTTGCAGCTTTACTTTCCATAAATTAGTATTGCATTAGCACATGAACTCTTTCATGCCAAACAAGCAAGTAACAGTACTGTTTTCCAATATATGTCTCATCTAAGTGTTTCGAATCAAGCCTTATTCATATTTGGACCTCGATTCCTCTCTCTGCATATTCATTAGTTTCCTCCAGTCTGTTTAGATGGCTAATGTTCAAGCATTGGACTCAGTTCTAATTGTCATGCAGGAATGTATTTCTGCAGTTTTGCTTCGGGGTGTTTGACAACTTTTCATTTGCTCTGCTGATCCAAATGTTCCTGGGGATAATAGTATCCAGCTATGTCAGTTTTGGTTTATGATTTCCATTTAGAAACTGGTTTTAACCCAGCTGCTGTGCTTCAGGGTCGGTCACTGAGGGCATGTGGGCCTGTATTTACTCATCCTCTATGAGTTCAGATTAGTGTTCGGCTGTGCATACTAATTTTCATCCCTTCTCACTGAAGTGAAACTTCATGAGAGCCGCCATTTTCAGTAAAATTCCTTTTTATGAGACAAAGCTGTCAGTGACATACTTTATCATTTGCATTCAAAGGTTAGTTTTTGTTCTTGTACTTTGTTCTAAGAACTGCTTGTGGACATACCGGTGCAGCAAAGTTCAGTGTGTCAGACTGATTTATCATTCTTTTTTTAATGTAACAAATACTTTTCTTGGACATTTCATCTGTATGATGGACAGACCAGATGTTGTTGAATGTAAAATGTTCTCAGCTGAATTTTCCACTGGCACAACCTTCTGGAATGAGAGGCAGACACTGGCATTTTTTACTGTACTGAATAATCAATAGTTGTACAACCCTATTCATATTTGTACTTATAGATGTTTTCACTTGAGTGGCATTTTTTGGCTAGATGCATGATAACATCATCAGTGGTAGCTCAAAGCGTCCAATTAAAATTTTTGCCATTATTTCCTAAGTTGCATAGTAGCAGCATCCACATTGACAACATTTTAATTCTAAAGGAATGTTTTATTTAAGAACATTAATTTGGGAATGTTTCACTTAATGTTGTACATCTTTACATGCTTGATTCAATGAAATGTTGTGCACTGAGGTTAGATAGCCTGAAGTTAAGCTGTGGGTATGAAGAAATGTATTTAGTAAAACAATGAGACAACAACAACCAGTTCATCATCTTCAGCATGGAAAAAAAAAGTTGGGCTCAAACTATGTTTGACTGGCACAAACCAAGATGGGTTTTAGAAGAATTATATTGAAGCCAAGAGACTTAACATGATCCTGATGTGAATGTTATGTAGTTAAACCCACAATCAAAAGCACACTTGTGAGTTACAACACATTTTCCTTGTGTAAGGCTCTTAATTTTCAGCTCTTCAGGATATTATGAATGTTTCATGAAGTGTGGGAATGTTTGTTGTTCCTCACCATCTGGAGAGTTTTTTATTATTATTAATATTATTATTAAGAAATGAACTGTTTCAGATGTGTTAAGAATAACTGTTTCAGAAATCTTAATCTAAGATTTTGCATAACTGAGTACACGTTGAGACTGTTTTTGAGTATAATTACAAGTTGAAGTCGCTTGTACATGTAAGAGTGCTTGTAGGTTCCTAAGGCACATGTCTGTGTAAATGCATGTATGAACAGGGATATATAATGTGTGCAGGTGTATTTATATTACTCTCACTAGAGTGACTGCTGAAATGTTGCTCATGATGCCATGTGAATCTTGGCCTCTAATGGTTAGACTTACAATACTCAGTAAACCTGTTTTAGAGGTTTCTGAAAAAGCATAAGGCTATGCCAACAGAAAGCATGAAGGCATACAAGCCTTTATGTGTCGTTGCAATATAATCTATGTATCTTTAGTAATTTCCCGGCATGATGGAAAAAAGTAAGTTTAACTTTGAAACTTTACATTTATGTACATTACTTTATAAAAATAATCTTTTGTCTACCCTTTCTGACAAAGGAACAAAATGCTGACAGGCTTGTGAGTCACAGGCCTGGCTGCTGTAGAATACATTTTGGTAGAGGTTCCAGAAAGCTCTCATGCATCCTGGGATCTGAGTCACTAGCACTGTTTATTGCTTTACACATTGTTGATTCTTCTTAGCAATCCCTTTAGCCTTGCTTGTTTGGCTAGGTTTTTGTATGAAAAGCAAGTATATTCTAAGCAAGGTTTCTCAAAGGTTTGTTGTTTTATGACCCTCAGCATAGATTTTGACCATTTGCTTTTATACCTGACTGTCGACAAAATTAATAGTGTAGTGCATTTGAATAAAATAAAATTATTTTGTGAGACATCTGAGAGACATCTCTGGAGTTAATTCAACACTCTGGAAAGAAGACATGGAGAAATATGTATTTTTCTGCTACCATGTATGTCTTGGTTCCACAAGGACCATTTCTGGAGAATTGCAGCTGCTTGCAGATGAGACTGTGAATGGTTTCACAGCTCCCCACTCTGGATTGTAGTGGAATCGAATACAAAAAAAGCTGATAAAACTAGTCATCATGGGAACAATTACAGAGTAAAAGAAATGAAAATGGATTGTTTTTAAAAATCAGCACAACAATATGATCAGTAATTTCTCTCACACCTTACAACAATTAGCATTTATAAGGAAAAAATGACTTTGAAAGCTTTGAATGCATAGGGCGATGCACAATAAAAGCCTATTCTCATTCAATAGGACAGCCATTTGCTGAGTCACACCTTTTACTGAACCTCAAAACTTTTTGTTACAATCACTTGTGTTACTGTGTCTGCAACTTTTAAAATGATATGTGGTGGGAATCAGTTCAGTATAGCTCAAGGGTTTTCAGTCCCACTCGTCGAGGGCAAATATCCTGTAGATTTTAGTTCCAATCTGCCCCAACAAATCTACCTTGAACTTTGTAGTCATCCTCCAGACTTTGATTAGCTGGGTCAGTTGTGTTTAATCAGGGAAGGAGCTAAACTCCATCTTATGATGTTTCTTCCAGGAGCAGCACTGGATACCTTAACAGTTGGAGCATTTTTAAAACAGTCTAAAAAAAGCCTTGTTAGAGTTTGTAACAACAAAAATGAGTATAGTGTACTGACCTAAATACTTTTTGCAGATAGAGATTGGCACCTTGAGTCCTGATGAGGACATTGATCCTTCACATCATGCTTCACTGGAGGAAGAAGAAGAGGAGGAGGTGGAGCATGTGGAGCATGAAGAACGGAGGACAGTTGAGGGGAGAGAGGACAAGGAATTACCCATAAAGCCTCAGCTTATTCCATCAGGCTCTGGGGAGTCTGGGACTCTGATGGGCCCTAGTGCACAAGGAGGTCTGTACTATGCATGGACAAATGTTACTAATTGTCATAACCAGCCTGACAACCATTTCATCATGCTGTCATTCCATTTAACTGAAAATTTGATTGGTTAAATGTGTTTTAATAATTTAACTTGCTTTTTATGTGCATCATGTTCAATTCATCACTCATAGTGTTTACTGAACCAGTCCATATGGTATGGTTCTAAGTGTAACTCTAATTCTAATAACTGTTCTAACACCTAACCTTGTCTTGAACAAGAGGAGGAGCTTCGTCTGATGCCCATTGACATCCTTCAGATTTCTGGGGACATTTCGGGTTCTGGTGACTTGGGCTCTGGAGACATACTTGATGCCAAAGCGTCTGGTTCTGGAGAGCTTTTGGGCTCTGGAGGTTCTGGGGCCTCTGGTGACATTTCAGGTTCTGTGGACTCAGAGGACCCTGGTTCTGGAGTCTCTGGGCTTTTTGGTTCAGGCATAATATTGATCTCAGGTGGAGGTCAGTACTCAGGACTTTGGTTTGCTTTTAATATTTATACTGTCAGAAAAAAATGCTTTAAAATGGTATCTTTATGGGTACAACAGCTTGTCACTGGGGCAGTACCCTTGTGCCTTATATCCATTTAAACAGAGTATATTGGATGTCCCTTTAGATTTTTTAAATAGTATAGCCTGAGACTATTCTTGATTACTTCAGCACAATTTATTTTTCTGTGGGTGGAGTCCACTTTATGGTCTCTGCCAGTTAGACCTTGGTGGGGTTGGGATTTCCTAAGGATTTAAAGCAAGGAATCAATCAATAATTCACAGCCATTTAACAGTTTTGTATCAGTTAAAATGTTGATGAGTGGTAACTCATAATCATTGCCAGCACTGCTGTTATCTCCCATTTACTTTTGAGGAGGCTAATTTCTTTCTTGCCACCCCACCTTGTCTCTCACAAGAGGAGGAGCTCCACTTGACCCTTGAAACCATTCCACATGAGGCCTCTGGGGATTTTGAAGAGTCTGGAATCTCTTGGGTGTCTGGAGGTTCTGTGTTACCTGAGGTGTCAGGAGAGCCTTCAGCCTCTGGGGTTCTTGATGGATCTGGAGAGCCTGTGGCTTCTGGGGTACTTGAGGTATCACAAGAGCCTGGGGCCTCTGGAGTACCTGAGCTGTCAGGAGAATCTGAGACCTCTGGGGTACCCGAGCTGTCAGGAGAATCTGGGGCCTCTGGGGT
Organism: Enteromius mattozi; assembly: GCA_032359235.1. Taxonomy (NCBI): domain Eukaryota; kingdom Metazoa; phylum Chordata; class Actinopteri; order Cypriniformes; family Cyprinidae; genus Enteromius; species Enteromius mattozi. The sequence continues at coordinate 8,694,126 of JAUMHE010000046.1, read as the reverse complement.
ACCTGAGCTGTCAGGAGAATCTGGGGTCTCTGAGGTACCTGAGCTGTCAGGAGAATCTGGGGCCTCTGGGGAACCTCAGGTGTCAGGAGTATCTGGGGTGCCAGAGGTTTCCGGAGAGTCTGGGTACTCTGGGGTGCCTGAGGTATCTGGAGAGCCTGTGATCTCTGGAGTGCCTGAGACGTCTGGAGAGCCAGTGATCTCTGTGCTGCCTGAGGACCCTGAAAAGCCTGGACCCTTTGATGAGTTTGAAGAGTCTGGTGCCCCCCAAGAGTCTAATAGGCCTGAGGACACTTGGGAGTCAGGAGAGTCTGGGAGCCCAGAAGAGTCTGGGGTGACTGAAGCCCCAGTCATTACCACTGAAATATTAATACCTGACTTAGATGAAGGTTAGTACCATGATATCAATACTATGCACTTCTATAAAATATGGTAGTGTTGGTTACAACTTACTAGAGTCATTTTTAGAAGAATAATTTAGACAAGCTTAGCAAGAGTTATGATCACGTTTGAACTTATTGTTGCACCCATCAATTCTAGGCTCTAAGCAATCCCCTGATATTATTCCCTCTGTGACACCCATATACTTAATTTAACTGTCTGGCCTTGGTGTAATGTGTGTTCACTTGCTTATAACAATAACAATCATTATAACTTCTCAGTGTCAGTATTACTCACTGTCTGTCCTGTTTCATTGTCCATGTGCTAATCTGTCTCCTAACGCCTTCATGTTGTTGTGTTTAACAAGAAGAGGAGATACTCCTAACTACCCCGGCCACTCCCTTTGAGGGCACTGGGGGTGATATAGGGTCAGGGATACCTGACACAAATAGAACAGGTCAGTATTTCACTTGAATCTTTCTGAAGGCAATTAAAAGATTCCACAATATATATCCTCAGAAGTTCTAAGACCTTTTCAGTGTATTATCTAATGAAGTTCTGTTGCTACCAGATGTACCTACATATCACCATAAAGTTCTGTTCTGCAAGATTGTGCAGGGGTGTCCAATCCTGCCCCTGGAAAGCCACTATCCTGAAGAGTTAAGCTACAAAAAACCTGCATGGAAGTTTTTAGTCCTCTTGAGGACCTTGATTAGTTTAGTTGTGATTATTTGGGTAATGGAACTAAAAGGGGGTTTCACACCAGAAGAACCTTTTCATAGTTCCTAGAACTACTGACGGATGTTCCCGCTTTTTGGCAGAGCTAGGAATGTATTTAGTTGGAGGATTAGCGTAGGGTCTAAATCAGTTCTATAGAAGCTCCCAGTGATGTACATGTACGCCATGAAGATGGAAAACAGTGATAACGGCATTAACCTGTTGTCTGTAGTGCTGTGTAACACTACAAGATTTTCATGTTCTTTCAATAGTGTAAATCGTGCAGTTTCATTTCATGTCCATTATCACAAAACACACGACATACAACAAAAACAACACGGATCATGGCATTCTCCATTTACTGGTTGTTGACAATTGTAAATGCTGCGAATAAAGACATTCCTGTCGGTCGCTTCAGAGTACCCAGTGCTGTTGTGAATGAAAACAAGAAAAGGCCCAATAGAGAATTTTTTTTCTGCAGGATCCACCCTGCTGGCTATTTCATAGAACTACACAATGCAAAAGTGCCTATTGTCTGCACTAAAGTGGCACTCTGGGAGCAGGATTGGGCATCTCTGCTGTACTGTATACAGACTTTTTTAGTCTCTTAACGATATGCTACAAAATTGCAAAAACTATTTACCTCATGTCTCCAAAGAGGCAGCCACTGGAATATGCATCAGTACAGTTTTTGTGTTTTAATATGTATTTGTGTTTTGTCCTCTGAATATCACCTGTTAATTTGGTGGTAAGGTATGGGTACCTGTATGCTCTGCACCTGCCTGGTCGGATCTGTGTACTGTGATGACCTGAAGCTGGACCGTGTTCCTCCCCTCTCCAAAGAAACCACTCATTTCTATGCCCGCTACAACAAAATTGCTAGGATCGGCAAGTCTGACTTCGCCAACCTGAGTATGTGTTTCATCAAAGGGGCAATCAAAGTTTTAATCATGTCACAGTTAAATTCAAGTCAATATGTAAGCAAAATTGACAGAAATCTGCATTACATTTTTTTTCTAGCTGAATGTCTGGTTTCATTAGGAATAGGCTACATCATATTACAGAAGTAAAATTGGGTTGCATTATCGAAGCCTTCATTTAGACAGCAGCTTGTCTGATAACATTTCATAACCAGCTTTAGCAACATTTGATAGCATTAGCTTGATGCTAAAATGTGAATTTGATGTTTTCATGACCTGTACTGAATGGACTTTTGTCTTCTTTGTTGTCATAAAGATAAATTAAAGAGGATCGATCTGACTAGCAATGGCATTTCCAGGATTGATGATGATGCTTTCTTTGGCCTTCCTGCTCTGGAGGAGTTGGTATTACGAGAGAATAGTATTAGACAACTTCCTGCTCTGCCACCCTCTATGACTCTTATTGATGCCTCTCTCAACCAGCTGGGCAGCATTGGCATTCAGAGAGAAGCTTTCAAGGTAAAAAAGCAATAAGCATTATCCCACCTTTAGCCCATTCTTTTCAAAGCTTTTCCTGCCTAGTGTTCCTTGATCCTGTGATAGCCTACTGTTGTGCAAACAGACCTGGGGAACAACTTAGTTAATTTACATAAGAGAAAAAAAAGAAAGCAGAAAAACATCCACTTTCTATCGGAATTGCTGCTATTACTCTTAACTAGATGTGTTGAATGTACCTTAGATGATTTTGTTTGACAGGATTGTCATCAGCTCATGCTTTCTGTTTACAGGACATGCCAGGGCTACTTTACCTTTACTTGACAGACAACAACATAGACCACATCCCGGTTCCTTTGCCTAACAGTCTGCGCTCTCTGCACCTACAGGTACCTGCACTCCCACCTCACCAGTGCCACCTTGTGGACATCTATGGCACTTGCCACCTAACTGAAACATTGGCATTTGTGTATAGATTTCAATTTAAACAGCTACTTTACTTTTAAGTAGTCTTCCTGGTGATCTGCATAGTGCTCTTTAATGAATATCGACATCTTTGCTGGATGCTACATTGAAAACATTCTCTGCTTTATCTTTCAGAATAACAATATCCAAATGATGCATGAGGACACCTTCTGCAATCCACATGACTTGAATTACATCCGCAACGCTCTTGAGGACGTTCGCCTGGATGGTAATCCCATCAACCTCAGCAGAACCCCACAAGCCTACATATGTTTGCCACGTATCCCCGTTGGTGCCCTTATTTAAGCAGAGAAAACGGACACTCAAATGCACGCGTACAAAACTCACACGTATGCACATGCATCAAAACTCCTCTGTGCGTACCTCTCTCTTTTTTTTTTTACTTTGGGCTCAAGCAAACACTTGGATATGAATGGCTGTCTTTAAAGGAGGTTGGTATAAATACATAAACTCACACTCTCACAGGAGTTCTGGTGGACACTTCCAACTCTACGCTGCTTGTGTTTCTACCTTTTTACACAGTGCATACTTTTCATAATTTAGGTGGTTTGTAATCATATCTGGATTTATGACGTCTCAAAAACACATACGTGTCTAGCCTCATAAACAATCTCTTTTAGAGAAACAGAGAACCATGAATAACTCTGAAAGTTTTTTCTTTTATTTATCAAATACTAATGAACCTTGTTGTCATTAATTTACAAGTGCAAATATGAACAAAACCGCACAAAAACTCCCTTTTTGTGTGCTGTACTGGTTGCCTGTCTGGGGTTAGCTGCAATAGCCAGCCCGAATTGTTTAAATATGTTTGTTTTGTAAATTAAATATTGTTAATATTCATATAGAATTTAACAAATGTTTATCATAATTAGCATAAACTAATTGAAGCTGGCGCTCAATGAACTTTTTGAAAGGTAAATTTGACTAATGCATTAAACAAAGCATTCTAACAATTAATTTGTTGTAAAGTCTGTACTGTAATATAAATATATATAAGCTGTTTTCTTTTTTTTTTATTTTACAAGAACTGCAATATGTTGGTATATCACAATTCAAGCTGTTGTTATGACCAATGGCCTTCAAAATGAACATTTCAGAATTGGCTGAGGGGTTTGAGAATGACTGGGGGGATGGGGGGTAAATATTAGCTCAGCATTGTGTGTTTTGTATGGAAATAATCACACCTGAATAAAGTTTTCTGATGACCTCTCCAAAACAGAGGTGGCTTAACGTTTTCATTCTTAGCTTCAAAGGCATGAAAGCAACACTTATCACTCTCTTAAACAAGCACAGCTATTAACATTAAAAAACCAATCACTGTAACACAGCACAACGCCCTTCTAGCAACAGAAAACGGTTTTACTTCAAACAGAAGGTGTACAAAAATAATGACATATACATAATGGGTCCCATTCAGAACATTAAGTTCCTTTTTAGAAGTTCTCAATGAGCTTTTCAAACAGGTTGAGGAATTTCTGTCTCCTCTCTAAGGAAGCCGGTTCCATCACTAAGGGAATTGAGGTATCAGTTTCTTCTTTATTATCGTTTAGATTAGCCGTCTGCTCCCCTTTATCCGTTCCACGCTGTTGCTCTAGGATGGCACGCTCTCGTTCAAGCTTTGCCCTTTCTCTATCGAGAATCGCTCTTTCCTTTTCCAGCTGAGCTCGGATATACTCCACAGAGGCCCTGTCTCTTTCCACAGCGGCCTTTTCTCTCTCCAGAGAGGCCCTGTCTCGGTCCAATGCTGCTAGTTCTCGTTCCACTCCCGCTCTTTCTCGATCTAAAACCATCTTTTCCCGCTCCAGGACCATCCTCTCGTATTCAATAGCAGCCTTGTCACTTTCTAGAATGGCCCTCTCATTCTCCATCTCGTCCCTGTCTCTGTCCAGCTCTGCCCTGTCTCGCCCCATCTCTTCAGACATCATATCATCCTCTTCGACGAACAGCTCGATCTCGCTTCTGTCTGGCTCCCGCGCTCTCTTGCTCCTCCTGCGCGTGGTGTTGTTCGGGCGATACTCGCTGTCATCGCCCACTGTTGAAGTGTCTAGAGTGACTTCACTTCCCGCGAGTCTACCCTCCATGGCATCGTCCATGAGGGAGAACCACGGCCAGTTAGTGGGGTTCACCGAGACCCCAGGCGGGGGATTCTTCAGTTCCTGTTACACACAAGGTACACAGATACAAAAAGCTTGAGTGGTGAGCAAACAGAGGGCACAATCATGCAGATTAGGGCTGTAGAGTGTAATAACACAGTATAATGTTCATAATTATGTGTAATTAATTATAATATTAATATGTAATGGCATTTAATGAAGTTTAGACTTTGACATTTGTCACCCTGGACCACAAAATCAGTAGCACAGGTATATTTGTAGCAATAGCCAACAATACATTGTATGGGTCAACATTATTGATTTCTCTTTTATGCCAAAAATCATTAGTATTTTCATTAAGTATTAAGATCATGTCCCATGAAGCTATTTTGTAAATTTTCGACCCTAAATATATCAAAACTTAAATTTTTGATTAGTAAAATATGCATTGCTAAGGACTTCAATTGGAGAACTTTCTTAATATTCAGTTGTTGGTTTTTTTTCACCCTCTAAATCCAGATTTTCAAATAGTTATATTTTGGCCAATAATTGTCCTATCCTCTCCTACATCAGTGGAAAGCTTATTTATTCAGTTTTCAGAAAACTGAAAAAATGATTTACCTTTTTACCTGTTTTGTGGTTCGGTGTCACATTTAATTAATTTGTGTAACTTTAATTAATGTTATGTGTATTTATATAATACATTTGTGCACCATACCTTTTATATAAGTTATTTATAATTTACTAATTATATATAAAGTTTTTTACATTCTGATTTTAAAATGGCATTTAGTTAATTTTGTTTAATTTAAAAAACGCGATGCATATAACACTTTCATGAAAATATAAAGACATTTTAATGCTATGATATATATATTCACACACTAACACACACATTACATACACATTTAATGACATTCAGGTGTTTCATATTTAAATGTCATTACTTTTGTATAATTTTAATTACTGTTATTTGCAAGTATATAACACACATAACGTGAAATTATACTTAAATAATATATTCACTATATGTGTGTGCTATTGTTTTTAATGCAATCATTCAATAAACGCATGTGTAATATAGGCTACTATTAAAATATGTCACATCTAGTAATTAATAAAGGGTACATATTTATTTATTAAAACCTTTACAGGACTCTATTGGAAGACTGAGAGGTTTGTGAAATCCTGAATTTACGAGTTGAATGAGGTGCTCTAAATGAGCAATATTCAAAATGTGCAGTGCTTGGGGCCTGTGGGACAGAATGGAGAACTACTGAACACTCATACATGGCAATAGCATACCTTATACTTCATCTTAAGGTTTTCCCATTTCCTCCTGGCCTGGCTTGCAGAAATTTCCCTTTGCAGACCCAGCTCTTTCAAGATGGCCCTATGGCACAAAGATATGCAGACTTTACGCACTAATTGCTGCAGGTTGTTGACATAAACACCTACTGTATGCTTCTTTATATATGCAAAGACTTGAGTGTGTGTGCATGTGTAACTGTCTGCTGGTGGTGACTGGCTTACCTATAAGCCAGAGTTGAAGAATTTCTCTTTCCAGTGAAAAGTGAGTCGTTGGTCACGCGCAACTTCACGAATCTAACGAATTCTTCATTTGACACTTGAAGCAACACACACGAAAAATAAGCACAAATGCAGATATTAACAACGGTAGGACACGTGATTTGAATAATGCATGCATCCAATTTACGTGGCCAGCTCAATGCTGAACTGCTAAAGTAAGACAGTTAATTAAATGCATTGGGACTTTAAATGCATCGAATTAATTGCTACTTACTTTTATAAATGAATTCTGCATGATCTGGGCCATCCTTAATGTCCTCAGAGGGACTCTGTACAGTGTAAAGTTCGTGGTCCATACTTGCGTCTGTTGTCTTTGAGTCATCAAGTGCGCTACTCATGGCGCTAGTGTACAAGCGAAGGGCACTAGAAGAGAAAATGGAGGGTTTACGTTCATTTCTTCTGCCGTTGATTCATAGCGGTCCGAGTGTGCATACCGCCACCTACTGCACTGCTGTGATATGACAATGTAAAAAGTCCGGGAAGTTAGCATTAAACACGTTATTAGAAATATATATATATATAGGTAGGTAGAGAAAAAAAATGGTTTCTTCGTACAACTGTAGTTTCACAGTAGGGGCAGTGATAATGTAGTGATGGTCGACAGTAGTCCACATCTGTGAATGGAGAAACCTACAGCATGTATATTATGAAAATATTGTAACAATGTCGTATATA
>JAUMHE010000046.1:8660581-8681862 GCA_032359235.1 Enteromius mattozi | reverse complement strand
GTCTAGAAAAACACCTTTGGGATTGAGTGAAACACGGTTTGAATATGTTTTGGAAAATCAGCAAAAATGTGTGACGCTGCGGAGTCAGCATGGGTTGAAATCCCCCTAGCACTGTTTCAAGCCTTGTTAGATTCATACTATATTCATAAGCTGTTCTAGAATCAAAACATTTGTTTCCTGACAAATACACACTATTGGACAGAGCAATATGTGGGTTTTAAATAGGTGCACAAAGCACTTTATCAAATAAAATGTAAACAAGCTGCGGATCAGCACTTCTGCTAATTGACTCTCTTGACAAATGATTGTTTTGAGCACAGGAACACCTTGTTCCCTTCCTCACCCCACAGCTCTGTTTTTGGCACAAGGCGGTTTCAAAAAACCCATGTGGCAAGCAGGTGCAATTTCCTAACAGGTTTTCAACACCAGGTGGCCCTAAAGTGCCACAGTAGAGTAAAGCCCACCAGGGCAGTCTTTTGTAAGCAGTACCTAAGGAAGGCTGACAAGAGCAATGTGTTGATAATCCTTGTGCCACATTTAGATTACAGTGCACGGCATCTGTTAGTGAGGGGCATGAAGTAATGGAGGAGACCCGGGCAGGACAAACCTCTCAAGTTACATCGTCGATGGGGACACACACTTCTTTGAGAATGGAAGAAATGAAGGAGCCCACACAAGACTTTAATAGACCAAACTCTAAGTTTCAGTCTTTTTTTTTTTTCCATTTAATGGTGAGTGCTTCTCCCACACTGACAGTCCTTAGTGTCAGCTCAGTTGCCCCGTGGTCTATCTGCCAAAAGTAATAGATGAGACAACTCGTCCCTGGCCTACTGTGTGCTGTCAATGAGATGACGGCAGAATACAAGGCTTGTGCATTATGATTGATATGAAGCCCTCCAGCCAGGCCTCACTGCCAGTCTATTGATTAGTCGCTAGCCTTGTCTCATGGGAGAGCCTGTCCCTTGGTCATCCATCATACAGATTTTCTCCCGTTTTACACAGACAAGAAAATTTACCAGGATAAGCTCCTATTAGAAAGTGCTGGTGCACCCACTTAGAAAATATATATAATCTTATCTGATTTGAGTGAATGGTACGCTTCATTTAGGTGAGATAAGGTTGGCCAAGTCATGCTGGTCTGAGCTTCATGGGATTTTAAACTAAATGTAAACTAAATAGGCTGTTATCTGTTATCTTTCTTGAACTTAATGATTCCAGTCCATTTCTTTCACATAAAACCTGAGGGTTTATAAAGATTTTTTTTTAAGTTATGTAATCGGGTACAAAAACACTCTGATTCACTGCCTGTTTCATCAAGGCCAGTTTTTAATGGAAGTGGAGTTTACTTTATTCCATTACCAAAATGTTAAAAGTAGCCTGATTATTGACGACTTAAGGCAAACCATTTATGAAATTGATTGTAAATGTCCTCTTTAAAGTAATACATGAATAAATAAAAATATACAGGCTGTGCATTATGGTGAAAGTTATGTAGTGGCTCTAGATTCTGCTTATACAAGTTAACATACGTTAGGTGACGCAAGTGAATGAGTCTTTGAATCATTGAGCCGATTCGTTCAAATCACTGATTCATTCAGGAACGTCACAGTTATGTTTTGCTCGGAGACGTTCGGTTCGCTGTGGGGTTTTTTTTTTAATTAAAAAAACGTTTTCGCTGGCGGAGCCAAAAAGCAAATGGCAGTATTATGTCTAAAATGTAAGCATAACAACATTAACAGTTTGTTGGACTATTTTATGAAACATCAGGATGCTGTAACATCAGTTTAAATGCATTGTGAATTGCGTAAAAACAGGAAGTTTATCCCACAGTGAAATTGGTTTAATACGTAGGCTAAAAGGCCCGTTCACGATAACTATAAAGATAACGATAGCTATATTTGCAACCACACCAGCTTACAATATCGTCTGTTTAATAAAATCAAGCGCGTCTGCCGCTTTAAATTCTCAAGCGCGTGATAGCAGGATTGATTCTGATTGGTTGTCAATGTTTCTATCGTTCATCTGCTGGAAAAAATCGTTCTGAAAATGATTCCCAACGATGTGGACTATTCTTTAACATTGAGAACGATTTTTACAACTATATCTTTATCGTTATCGTGAACGGGGCTTAATATGTTTGACCTTTGAGTTTACATCAAATGAACGTCATGTCAGTTTGATTTGTATTTTGATGTGAATTTTTAATGTCAATTAGAAGTCTTTTAAACATCTGGGATTTTCTAATCTTGACCTTATTTTGTTTGTTTTCCAACTTTGCATTTCTCACCTCAGGTTAGCAGTTTGTCCTACTGTTTCGGCAGATGTTGTGAAAGACTATGTGTGAATCAGTTGTTTGGTCCTGCTTGAGCTGACCAGCTTCCGGCCCTCAGACAAAGCATGACTTCTTTACAAGAAGATAAAGGTAAGACCCCAGGAATAAATGCTTTCCCTTTCGCTTTTCTTTCTGTTTTGTACACTACAACAGCCACAAAAATTGCTAAACGTGCAAGCTTGTACTAAATGCAACACATTTAAAAAACATCAGTTTACTTTTTTTTGTATTTTCTGCAGTAGGCTATATCTAGTTTGTGAATTTCAGGTTGAATTGATGAATAATTGACACTGAAAATGAATTGTCATTGCAGGAACTGGTTGGGGCTGTATAGGGAAAGTAAATATTACAATTAAAGTTTAAATATTGCTTAAATAATGCCTGGTATTCGTAAAATATGCATGTCTATAGACAGAGAAAACAGCACTTTGACCTTCACAGAGACAGGAAGAGACAGGTGCCTGTGGCGTTGTGGTTGGACACACCCACAGAGTGGACTCTGTTCGGCCGAAAGAAAAGGTCACAGAAATGTCATGCAGTCATGTCCTTGTAAGTTTGATCAGACTTGATAAAAGCAAGCCTGCTGCTTGGTTTCTTCCTGCTGTACTTTTCAACATGCGTCATAATAACACACCAAGCATTTGATCTATGTTGCTCTAAGTGTTAGCTGTGATGACTCAGCTAACAACCGTTGTGTTACGTTTGCATTGAAAAGAGCATTTAAAATTAGTTTTTGATTCGACATTATTTCATGCGACAGATGGAACTGGAAAAAAGGAGCTCTGTTCCTCATGTTAGTTTACAGCAGACAAAAAATACAAGGGTAAACGCATCAGTTTTGTTATGATCATTTAGCAAGTATCTGTTCTTGCAAATATATGCTGAATTTGTAATGGCATACTGCTAATATAAATACAGGTAGACCAACATCATAAAGAAGTTTACTATGTTTTAATAAGGCACCAATTGTTGGAATCACTTTATAATGATTTTTTGTCCAGCTGTTGAATGCCAAAACCACTGATGTTAACAGACAGTCAGAATCCATCCAAGCATTTAAAGCAGCAGACGGCATCAACTGCAGCACACACTTATAATAAACAGAACAAAATTGTGTTTGGTGTGTTCGCTAATATAGGTGTCGTTATATAGGTACAGTGTTAAACATTTGAAGTGGATTAAAACAAAGTTCAAGTTGTCCTGAGACAGTAATGGGGATTGTTGTGCTGCTACATATTTTTGTGGAAACCAGGAAAATAAATATAAATCTTTTTCAACAATATTAGTGTCTTTACTGTCACTTTTGATCATTTTATTTGACCCTTGTTGAATAAAAAAAGTTACTTTCTAGTATCAAAATTTTGATTAAAAATATGAAGCATCACAACTGTTTACAACATGGATAATAATAATATTTGTGCAATAATATATGCGCACCAAATCATTGTTTTATTTTATTTTATCATTTTATTTTGTTTTGCTGTAAATCTGTGTATTCAAATGATTCCTTTGCAAATTACATTTTAAATTATATAAAAAATTTAAATTGGAATAATATCTCACTATAATAATGTTTTTTCTTTCCTATATTATTGTATTTTCATAAAATAAATGCAGCCTTGGTAAACATAAGTGACTTCTTTCAAAAATCTTAAAGGAAGTTTACCCGAAAATGAAAATTACAACATATTTTACTCACCCCGAAGTCATCCTAGGTGTATATGTCTTTCTTCTTTCAGATGAACGCAGTCAGAGTTTTTTAACAATTTATCCTGGCTCTTCCAAGCTTGGTGATAATGCTGGTGGATAGTGCCCATCATTTTGAAGCTCCGTAAATCGGATATATCCGCAAGTACTGCAATCCAAATCTCACCTATACCCATCCAGGGGGGTTATTACATGTCCTCTGAAGCAGATTAATGGGTTGTTGTAACAAAAATATCAGCGTATGACAGAAGCTGCGTCATACGTCGAGTCAGAGGTCAGCCAAGACACAGTTATAATTTTAATACTAGAAATACTTTTGTTACAAAAATCCATCTGCTTCAGAGGACATGTGATAAACCCCCTGAAGGCGTATAGGTTAATTTTACGTTGCAGTACTTGTGGACATATCCGATTTACGGAGCTTCAAAATTAAGGGCGCCATCCACAAGCATTTCCAAGCTTGGTAGAGCCAGGGTACATTCTTAAAAAACTCTTGACTGTGTTCATCTGTAAAAAGAAAGTCATATACACCTAGGATGACGTAGGGGTGAGTAAAATATGCAGTGATTTTCATTTTTGGGTGAACTCTTCCTGTAATTCCAGATGTTTTACAGGTAGGGTGAATGTATTTAGTGTCACTCATGTAACTGGAAACAGGTGTGGAGCAGGGTGAGGTGTGTGGGGAGGGTCCTAGTGCAACAAAAGTCAGTGGTCTACCTAGACCTTTCACCCCATGTTCAGAGTCTGTTGCGCCTGCTACTCTGAGATACAGGTGTGATAAATGACTATTCTAAGACTTGGGTCAACTGACAAATTGATATTGAGTTGAATGCTTTGAGCTTAATATTTTGCCTTGACCCAATTGAGGCCCTAAAGCTTTCTCGCTGTGACCATTTTAATGAATTTCTGCAGCGGAAATAGGCCACGGGTGAGGGGGGCAGGGGCTTTGACGTGAGCGTGCGCACCTCCGGGAGCATCCCTCTCCTTCAACCTCGCCTCATTAGTCTAACTGGGCAGTTGCAGAACTGTTGTGTGTCACATCTATTTTGGTCCCCCTAAACTCTAAAGTGGCCCCTCAACTTATCTTCCTGTATGCAAGGAGGAAATGGACATTAATGCGGTCGGCTAACTGTGTCAAGGACACTGAAGCCAAACCTGGTACAGTTCACCTGTGAGAGACCTGAGAGCACAAACGCAGAGAGGAACTGACCCACTAAACCAACTTACAACTCTATAGTCTGCACTCTTCCTTAAATTAAAGGTATAGTTCCCCAAAAAATAAAAGCTTGTCATTGTTTAGGCAAAAATAATTTGTATAAAATTTTCATATAGATCGTTTACATGCAACGACAGTTCAAAGTGACCAGGCTGTCAGGCTCCAGAAAGGACAAAAATTGCACTATAAACATAGTCTGTATTTTATATTTTGAGTTTTCTGAAGTTATATGAACAAAAAGTATATATATTCTACGAAAATGTTTAGTACACCACCACCAAATTACTCTGTTTTAAATAAGTAAAAATACTCTTGAACCTTCTATTCATCAATTCATCAAATAATTTCAACATAAATAACAATAAAGAAATGTAATAATAAAATTAATAATAATGTTTGCTGAGCACAAAAAATGCATTTTTATAATGATTTCTGAAGGATCATGTGACAATGAAGACTGGAGCAATGGCTGCTTAAAATTCAGCTTTGCCATCATTACATATTTTTTCATTTAAATTCATATGTTTTATACTTAAATTTGAAATATTTTACATTTTAATTATATTTTAACACATAAATTAGAAAACAGTTGTTTTAGACTGTAATAATAATTAACAATATTACTGCTTTACTCTATTTTTGATCAAATAAATGCATCCATAATAAACATATCTTTTAAAAATCTTACAGACTCCAATCTTTTGAACTTTTAATATAACTGTAGCTGAGGTGAGTCTTATCAGTGAATAATGACTCAAATATCAGTCTGTTTCTCACACACAGCTGTACTGTGAAAAAGTATTACATAGTGAAAAAGTCATTTGGGCTACTTTATAGTGCTTTTTGTATTGTAGAAGTTTAACAGACGGATTTGTAATGATATGAGAATTTTTTAACTATTCCTTTCACATGTACCAATTTCATATCTGTAAAACCTGAAGAATGTACAGTACTTAATGTTCTTAAGTTTACTTTTTGCTCACTCATTGCATGCAAGCATCACATCACTCTCATTGAGTTGCCCTTGAGTCTTGCCCAAACCTGGAATGTGCATGTCATCCGATCGCATAAAGCCCTTTAGAGGGTTGAAAGAGCACAGACAAGGGTCCTTCTGTTCAGGAAAAGACATTGCTCTGTTGATAAAATTAGATATGTGGTACCTCAGCCTGCTGCTGCTGCGGCTTGTGTTTGACCGGTTTTCTTTAGAAATCTTTGTGTAGTGACAGCAAATTGTTCATTAAGAAGGTGAAATGAGATGAGAGGACCTCACTCTGTGAGTGTGATTTTTGTTTGATTTAAACCAAGGGAGCAACAGTTTGTGATGCAGATTGTGTCGCTGGTTTGAACGTTGAAGTTAATTGTTTTTGGATATTTTGATCCATCTCAATTCATGTAGATTTGTCTGTAAATAGGTAGGTCACATTTTGAGTTTAATTCTATAAATTTAATCCTAAAAATAATTTAAGAAATTGACATTAATATTAAAAATACATAAAGCAGAAATAAATCACATCAATAAAAATCTAATAAAAAAATACATTTTGAAAATAAATGTAACATTTCATTTTAATTTAATTTAACAAAAAACAGCATGACTCTTGGCATTACGTCTGTGTTTGTTACGTCTTTGATATTCTTCTATCTTGGGATTATGCTCATGTTCTATTTCAAGTCAGTGACTGCATGTACCTCCTCTTAGTGCTGTTATGTAATACTGTGTGAAAACCAAGACACTCGTCATTCAAATATTCATCATCATTGCTAATCAGAGTGAGATGTCGCACTTGAGTCTAACACCTTATAAACACACTAATGTGATTCAAACACTGGCACATTTGTCTTCCACTGCTGCTCACCTGTCTCCAGCACATATTCTTGCATGCACACTTCTTAGAAACAAAACAAAATCCACCCAAGTCTTCCCAGAATCATCCCGTCGCACACTCACAGGATTTTCCGTCAGCCAGAATGAGAGAGATGCTGTCGTAGAAGGTCTAAAAACAGCACTTTGTTGAGAGACAGACAGTAGCTGGCTGTTGATCAGTTTGAACCAGATGACTCTCAGTAATGCGACTTGGATCTTTGATCCGTCTCTGTTCTTCAGCAAATGGAAAAGTCATGACACATTTTGTTTGCTTTTCAGTGTTTGCTCCTGTGCAGGGAGGGAGATGTCATGGAGTGAGAATGAGGCTTGTTTATTTTGAGCTTTGGTGTAGTTTGGTGTGATGCTGTTTGTGTTTGCATCGTTAGAGTTGCTTGCCTATATTAATAATTAAGGGATAATTCACTCAGTAATGAAAATGTACTCACCCTCAGGTCATACAAGATGTAGATGAATTTGTTTCTTTATTGAAGCAGATTTGGAGAAATGTAGCATCACTTGCTTGTTAAAGGAACCTTTGTAGTGAATGGGTGCCGTTATAAGAGTCCAGTCAGCTGATTAAAACATCACAGTAAACCACACAACTCCAGTCCGTCAGTTATCATCTTGTGAAGTGATTTTTTTTTTTTTTTTAAATACTAATCTTAATTTTTAAAAATGGCTTATGAGTCTATAATCCAAAATACCACTTCCTCCAGTGAAAATGTCTGTCTTGTTGTCAAATCAAAATCAGCCAATATATTTGTTTAGAACTAGTTTTGACTGTTTACACTGCTTGATCTGTGAATATTTCTCTCCTGATTCGGACAAGATAACTTTTTCACTGGAGAAAGCAAGCTTTTTGTTTCACAAGCCGTTAATTTGTTAACTGGAGTCGGGTAAATTATTTGTGGATTATTGTGATGTTGACTCTCATCATGATGGAACCCATTCACTGCACACACTGGTAAACAATTAATGTAATACTGTATTTCTCCAACTATATATATAGCACTAATATATATATCATATACAGTTACAATGATTATTAAAAATACAAAATATATAAAGCATGACCTATCTAAAATGTAGTTTTTGGATTTTTTTTTATCTAAATGTTCTTTTTTATTATAAATGTTTAGTAGATGTGGAATAATCTTACATTTTGACATGTTGGAGATGATGAAAAAAGGTTAAGAAAAAAAGGTGTTTAAAAATAATGTTATTTGATTTAGTTGCAACCAGCGGTGCAATAAGTTTGCAATGAACCAAGTAAAAAATAAATAAATAAATAGCTCAACTTAAAAAAAACAAACAAACAAATATAGCAGCTCATTTTCCAAATGAGAAGGGAGGAAGGAGGCAGGCCAGTGCTCCACATGAGACGAGAGTGCCAGTGCTTTCACATCCCTGTCTCAGCACTCTCTCCTTGTCTGCAGTTACGGTCGCTATGGAAACCGTTCCCAAGGCTCTGCAATGTCCCCGAATGGAAAGAGAACAGTAGGGAGGGACAGAAAAAAAGTCTTATGCACATCACCAAGACAGAACCCAGAAAGCAGAGGAAAAAATGTAGAAGGTCACAAAAACACACATTCAGGGATTTATATTGCCTTATTTGACAAATGACTGCTGCTTTTATGTAGCGCAGCTGGCAGGGACATACTGCAGATCATTTCAGGGTTGCCATACATCAGTTAAGAAGAATGTTCTGTGTGCCAAATTAAACTTCAGATGTAGAATTAATAATATTAAGTAGGAGCTCAGGAATGAGTAATCAGCTGAGAGATCTGAACCGTCACTTTCCTGACTGACGCACACTGGCTGCAGTCTGCCGGAGCTGTGTGTGCTGTGGGCCGGAGCAGCGCACTGGGTAATTACGTAGAGGTTAACGAGGCTGACTTCTCTAACGAGATATGAATCACACCGCATACAGAGACTCGGAGGCCTGCGTTAGGGCTATTTATACTTGATTTTCCCTTCAACATGAGCATTGGACCAACACTGCCAGTTTGTCCATTCTAAGGTCACGATCTTGAAAACTCTGACATTTCTTCTTATTTTCAGTTGTGGCACATTTAGAGCACAAATGAAAAGGCTATTTATTTTTGACATTTACATTTATATTTATTTATTTAGCAGGCCCTTTAATGCAAAGAACGTTTTAAATGAGAAATGCTGAAACGCAGGTGATTCATCCCAAGGAGAGAGAACCACAGAAATGCTGCATGCTGAAATAAACAGAGAAACAAACAAATAAATAAAATAATAGGTCTAGAAAGTGTGTGTGTGTGTGTGTATATGTATATATATACACACACATACCACACATAAAATTACCACTTTATTTAATTTCTTTTTTTTATATGGCTCATGGCAAAAGTATTACTTTATTAAATATTACATAGCTATACTTTTAAAGACTTATGTTTTTATTTGATTTTTTTTATCCTTTTATTATTTGAACCTCCAACATGTCAAATGTAAGATTTGTAGAAATAGGCCAAGCTTTATATATTTTGTATTTGTAATTATCGGTGTAGCTGAATATACATATCAACATGATTAACACTTGCAGTACAGTACTTCATTTATTTGAATTTATTAATTTGTATGGTTCATGGCAAACTGATTATACTGCAACTAAATCATATTATATTATATTATGTCAATACTACTTTTAAAGAATCTTTTTTCTTTATCCTTTTATACCTACAGCATGTTAAATTTACGATTTTGACATTTTTTTCTTTGTCAGACAGGATTTTGAAAAAAGAAAAAATTAAATAACATAAATAATCTCCTTAAAAACAATACAAAACATATTTACCTTAATAAAATTGTTATTATTTTTAAAACACTAGATTTGTACAGATTGGTCATGTTGTATATTTTTACGAAAAAATCAGTAAACTTACATTGTGTAATCTACTTATCAGCAGTGCTAAAATTGCAATTTGTTTATTTTTTATTATATTACTACATTGTGCATGTAAGCATAATATCTATAGTATCTACAAAATAAATATGTTATATTTATATGTAAAATATTTCCCTCCGACCTAAACATAGGTTAACCTTCAGAACAGGCCTTTTGTCTGTACTGACTTAGAAACTGATTTACTACACTTACATGTTCTGATACTGCATCAAGCAATAACCAGATAAATAGGTCAGCTGCAGCGTTCATGTGAACACAGACCCCAGCAGATTAAAGCAGAAAACAGCAACTGTCATCAGAGTGCTGATCCGTTTCCTCTGATGAAGTAAAGTTGAGATCAGACTCGAAGAGCAATCGGTGGCTGCGGCACACCTCACTCCACATCAGTAACTTTAACAGCTCTGAGAGGCTCAGAGATCTGGATTTAAGAAGACCTGTGCAGCACCCTTAAGGGAGATATATATTTAAATAAGGTTAATGCAGGTCCAGGCACTCTTTGTGTCTGAGGAAATGTTTCATTGCCCTTTAGAAATAAGAAAAATCAGGAAAGAAAGGCTTTTATTCACACCCTCACACATAAATATTCCTGCCTCTGTATTAATTGGTTTGTACCTCTTCAGTAAATCTGACCATCAGCAGCCTTTGGTAGGTTATGACATGGCAAGGTTTCATAACTCTGAGCTATTTCGAATGCTAAGCGAGTCTTTATTGTAAATCAATT
This sequence comes from Enteromius mattozi, assembly GCA_032359235.1. Classification (NCBI taxonomy): domain Eukaryota; kingdom Metazoa; phylum Chordata; class Actinopteri; order Cypriniformes; family Cyprinidae; genus Enteromius; species Enteromius mattozi. The sequence continues at coordinate 8,671,087 of JAUMHE010000046.1, read as the reverse complement.
TGTTTTGATGTGGAGGAGAAGAGAAATGTAGAGATGTCTTGTGTACACAGATGCTGTACGCCACTGCTATTTCATCCTGTTTGCAGCAGGTGAAGTGAGGAGTAATTGGCTTCTGTCAATACAGGCTTGTGAGTTTTAGCAGCAGCTAAACAAGACGCAAAAGAGGTCGATGCAGAGAGAGAAAGAGAGAGGCAAGGACAGAACGGTTCACTCCCACCCACCTTAAAGCTGCCACTTCTCACATCTGCCAGCTCACTGTTAGCAGACTCCTTTGACGCTTTTCTGTCTAACCACAGTGGCATCCACAGATATATATATACATATATATGTCCAGAATGTTATACTTTATATTAAGTGGTCAGTTCCTGAGGAGTTGCCATGTAAGTACACTGGTGTTACAGTGGTGCACCAAATCCAGATCCAACTTCACTTCTATTAGACTTAAACATATTTTTGTTACAAAATGTAGCTATGTAATTCAAGTAGTAAAGTGGGAAAAAAAAGTGTTGTTGCCAGTGTCCTGTTACACATTTGTACTTACCGATACCATTTAAATGGTTGTTACATTTGTGTGGTTACAGAAATGTTACAGCTGTAGATACTATGTACTAATGCGTACTTACACTGTGGTTACATACTACGTATGCATCTAGTTACTATGTGAGTACTTAATATAAAGTGGGACAGAGAAAAAACACTCTTTCCAGCATGAGGTTCATCAAAGCTCTTCATCTGCTGCTTTTAGCCCCCCAAAATATGTATTTCAAGATATTTCAAGTTTTTAATTTGTTGTTTTCATTTTAATATTATTACTATTATTATTAACAGTAATAATACAAATAATAATAATTATTATTATTATTATTGCACTCATTTTTATATTTTTACTTTATTCTGTATATTATATTATTTTATTAAAATATTTTAATTTGACATGAATACTTGAGCTACGTAATGTGCTTCACTACTACTATTACTATTATTTTGTTCCCTCACTTTTTAAGTTTGATGGTATTTTTCCTTTTTTTTTTATTACTTACCTTTTTCTGCTTTTAGATAAAAATTTTAAATTGTGAGAGATAAGGTCATCCTTAGATATATGGTACAGTCACATTGTGAATTACATGAAACTCCAAATCAAAACAGTATTACATTATGCAGATGTTAGTATTTATTATTATCCCATGACCACAAAGGTCCTTAAGTTATACTTTCTCTTTTTCTGTGGTATGTGACTACTTCTGTTTTATTTGTAATGAATGACTGTGAGATCCTGCCTGTCAGATTTCTATTATCTTTTATATGAGGGCCTCTTATGATTATTCAAATGAGAAATATGTAAATTTGCAGCAGGTTTATTCAAACACATACTCTCATTCGACCAGACCTTGTGTGTAGTCAGTGCATTCAAGTGGACATACTTAACTTTTGGATGAGAAGCCAGAAATTTAATTGCATTTCATGGCTCACATTTTTTTTCTATTCCTCCTTTTATTTGTAAAGGTCAGGCCTTGCAAAATTTAACTAACTAGACTGGCAGCATTTGATGTATATTTTTTTTTCAGTTTGGAAGACAATTGCAATCCATTTTTAAATGCGTCACAGGCTGAGGTGTTGATTTCCTGTCAGTTGCTATCAAAGAAATCAGAAATCACTCAGTTGGCACTGTATTAGTTCTTTGTTTTAAATATTGGCAAGCATTTTTGGTGTAAGAGTGTTAAGCCACATTTAAAAGACTTGATTATCCTGATGCCGTTTTGCCTTTAGTTTTTGTGCTGGACTTCAGTATGTTTAATGAAATTGATTGATATGTTTTCTTATATAAAGCGTGTCAATTCACACCTCGAGGGATGTGTTATATTTGGCATTTGAAGGCTCTGTCCCATAGCCACCGCTCTCTGACGGCAGAGCAACGTGTCTCTGAGGACATTACGCACTCTCATGACTAGGCTGGCGTTTGAGCGGCATCAAGGACACTCAATGCACTGAATAACTCTGAAGCAGGTCTCGCTTGCTCTTGTTCTGTTCCTCTCTTACAAGAGCCATTTCCTTTTCATCACGTTCCAGCCTCCAGGGGGCATCTTTTACCCTTAATGTCCTCAGCTAGCAGGTGTCCCATCTGCCCTAAAAATACAATATGCCTGTTGCGTGCAGGAAAATCTTAGATTAGAGCCACCAGGGTCTCACGTTTCCACCCCGTTGCTTTCCATTGCACTAGTGCACTGTGAATCTGTGTGCCTTGGTGAACTCTGAGAGATGCAGTTTAATTATTTTTTGTTAGTCTTCTCTATATAATTCTAAAACCTGGAAGAATTTTTTTATTTGGTTTACACACATTTTATTAATTTAACATAAAATCATTTAATGAGAAAACATTATCTAAGGTCATCATCCTAAGCATTTAAAGGATTATTTCTTTTGAAGTGGGAAATTTCCCCTGCTTGTAAAAAAGTTATGTTCTTATTCATTACAGTTGCCAACATTAGATCGACGGATGGATGAAAGACCAAGTCAAGGATATGTTTTCTATGTGCATTTATGCTTTGACTTGAATGAAAACCGCATATCCTTTTGTTGGCCTGACACATGAGAGAGTACATACTTTGAGTTCAGTGGATACTCTCCTAAAGGATGCTACAGTGATGAGGAGAGACACAAAGGAGATGAATTGTTGGCTAAAGACATAATTTGTATTTTTTTTTTTTGCATACAAAAAGTATTCTCAACACTTCATAAAATTCAAATTGAACCACTGATGGCCTATGGACTATTTTTACAATGTCTTTCATACTTTTCTGGACCTTGACAGTGTAATTTACTTGGCAGCCAGTGGGACAGCCACAAGCTTCCTGGTTTTCATTCAAAATATCTTAAATTTAGGCATTTCACAGGTTTGGAATGCCATGAGGCTAAGTGATTAATGACAAAGTTTTCATTTTGTGATGGAGTAACCCTTTAAGTCAGTTACCTGTGTCAACAGACACAAATTCTATACATATTGTTCCTGCCCAAAAAGATCAGAAATATTAATTGAAGTAAAAATTTATTTACATGTATGCTAAAAACTAATCCTGTGCAACTAACCCAATGTAAATTGGGTGCTTTTAGGTCAGGGAACAGCAATACGACCACTCAAACACTTCTGGTAGCTTCACTGAAATCCTTTATATAGATCCATGTCTACAAACAAAATTAGTGAATTCTCGTTATCACATTGTGCACTCTCCTTGGCCTTTGTGTTACTTGTTTCCCTGTTTTATGACTCTTATTTTGAAGCATTGTTTCTGTGTTTCCTGTGTTTAGTTCCTGTTTCCTTTGTTGCCTTTGTCTCCATATTTACCCTAATTTGTTCTCATGGTAATTCATTTAGTGTCACCTGTTTCTCATTTGCCTATTGTTACACTTTGTGTTTCAGTCTTTGTTTGTCGGCCATTGTCTATACTTATTGTATAGCTAGCAACTAGTTGCTAGTTGTTGACTTAGTTGTTGGTTAGTTTAGGTAAAAATAAAAGTGTTGTGGTTTTACATTTTAAAGATGAATTCAAACTCACATGACATTACTGTAAAATTGGCGTACGCGTTTAAAATCCTAAAATGAACCACAAACAGCTTATTTTATATACAGTATTAGCTGTGAGAGAAGGTCTGCTAATTGACAATTGTGGCTGAACAGCTCTATTTCAGTCCCAGTCCTCAGACACATCAGTGATATGGAATATATAAACATTACGCAATCTCTTCAGTTTATTGATGTTTCTAGCCAATCTTATCCTTCTGTTTCTTCTGTTTTCCTTTGCGTCAAGAGGTTGCCCATTTCTCCACAAGAGTGCTTTCACACCTTTGACTCAAATGTGGGTATGTGTAATGCCGTGAGCCCCCTCATTGTGGATCATGTCTCATCCTGTATGCTTCATAAAAGCATGAAAGATCATTCAAGGTGAGAAGTGCTAACAGTAGGTGGTCCTCACACTCTCATTTAGAGTCATCCTGGGAATGCCTGACTGAAAATGCAGGTTCAGAGATGGAAGTGGAACAGCAGACAGGAGGTGAAAGGGAGGGCAGGGGGATGGTGGGATGGAGTAGTTATATCGCTCTCATTAAGCTATCTCTCCACCCTGCCCCCTAAATGCTATTCTAATGAGAATCCCACCTGGCCCCCTGCTGACTGCACATCAGAGTGAGGCCCCAGCAGACCTGCTCAAATTGTGTCTTCTTTCCAGGGGGTTGTGTTTAAATACAAATTTCAATCTATCTGCCTATTGATTAGAAATCTTTCACAAAACTGACTGTGGTGATATGTACGAGTCTAAAAGCACTTCTGCTGCCAGCAGCCATAAACATGTCATTTTGTGAAATTAAGGGAATGGTCACAACCCCCCCAATCTCCCCAAATTAAATGTAATACCTTCCTACAGTCGAGAAATGTAAATGGCAGGAATTTTATTAAATATAATATAGATTTTTATTAGACCCCGAATACCTGAGTACAGTATACATTTTCATTATTTTTAAAAACATTGTAAGAATTTTTAAAACATTAAATTAATAAAAAACCCATTGTTTAAAGACATTTAGAACAACATTTTTTTGTAATTATATTTTACTTCACAACTAATAATGATAATAATAGTAATAGTAATACATAAAAATGCTGATATTTTAAAATTATAATTTTACATTTTTAAAATTAAATGTTGCAAATATTTTAAAATTAAGATAAAAAAAAAAAAACAAACAAATAATGCAAGGAAAATGTTTTACATGATACTTCTTCTTTTTAAGAAGAGGTTTTGATTTTTTATTCCCTTTAATGATCTTTAACTGAAAAAAATTAATTCTAAAATTCACTATATGATCTTCCTACAGTCAAACAAGCATGAAAATAACAGAAATTTGTTAACTCTTTTGTTATGGGGGAAAATCATATAATATTTCAGAGAATTAAAATTTTCCTACTTTTGCTTAGCTCAAATTAATAAATTCTGTGCAACGGTAAATTTTAGAATAAACGATTTTTAAAAATCCTTGTCCAACGGTCCAAAGTTGTGGGAACCTTCTTTTAAATATAAAATTTGCCATTGAAAAATCATAATAAAATCAAAAGATATTGTATGGAAAGTTATGGAAATTTGTATAGTGTAGTGTAATTTTTTGTAGATATGCTCAACTTGTTTAGAAATGCCTAGAATTGAGTTCAATCTGTATAAAATGATTATTTAAAAAATAATTAGTCATGAATAACTGAAAACAACACAGAAATGTTTAATGTTCAAAATGTATGAGAATCCTGTTAGATATTTCTGATTTATTAAGCTTTATTAGTGTAAGATTGTGTTTGTAAACACACTACCTGAACGGATTCTGAGGCAAAGGTATGATTTTCACTCGCTGACACACAGAGCATCTCTCTCTCATTCGCTATCCCTCCGCTCTGTCATCCCTTCCTCACAGACTCAAAGGATTATACAATGGAGCATTTCAAATCAAAATGGGATTTTCTCACTGATACTGCACACACACTCACACACTCAACTCCCTGGACGATGACGTAATCCAGTTGTAGAACTGGTCCAGACCGGTCAGGCCATCTAGTGCTTTGTAGTGACATGCAACTTGTTGTTCTTTCACATTCAGCACATCTCCGGCATTTCTCAAAAGACACAAACACGCACATTCAAAGGCTGCAGGCAATATTCAATTTGGGTTAAAAGGCTCCATAGATGACAAAGGTTTGCCATTGCATTTCTCACATAAAGAGAGTACAGTGTCTCTTCAGGTTAAGTACTACACCAATTCTGCTGCCAGCAGCGGTCCTGCGGGGTAGATCTCACCCGGGAGGAGGCTTGGCATGAATACAGTCACACTCACACACTATCATGCAAGCTCAAACAGGGCCGCAACAATGAATTCAGTTGATAAAGGAAATGATCAACAACATATTTCCTTTTAAGTTACTAATATTTTGACTTTTCTGCTGCTTTAAAATTGGGTTTTGAGAAAGTGAAAAAAGCAGTCTGCATTTCATTTATATTATTTGGTTTGGTACACAATGTTTAACACACATATTGATTTTATAGTCTTCAGATTACAGATTATTTGGTGGGGAACATTGAATATGATTTGGAATAACTGTTTATGTATGAAATTTTTATGCATTTATTTTTTCCAGTTGTCCAACTGACTGCAAAATGAATCAATTAAATATTGAAAGAAAACAACAACCGAATAACAAATTTAATCGATTAATTTGTAGTTGTGCTTTTCCTTATTGATAATTGAATGAGTTTCCTATTTAAAATAGAAGTTTTATAATGTGGAAAGCTATCTGCGTTTTACATTATGTTATATTATATTGTATTTATATTAAAAATAGTTATTCACACAATATTTAGCATATGTTGATTTTATAGCTTTTGGTTTGCACATTATTTGAATGAGAAAACCAAGCAAGATATTTATGCAGCGAAATTTCCATTATGTCTAATATGGATTATGTCCATACATCTAATTATCCGACTACATAAGGCTGCAAAAATAAATCCTTATTGATATTTTAATGCTGCTTTAATCATGTGGAAAGCTATTTTATATTGTAACTTTTATATTTAATTATTTATTAGTATTTTCAATATTGATAATAATAAGAAATGTTTATTGACCACCAAATCAGCATATTTCAACACCTTCATGCTGTTGCAAACTTTTATGTTTTTCTTTAGTGAAATACAGAAAGATATTTTGATTTTGATTTTTTTTTTTTTTTTTTTTACAATACTTTGCATATATTTTGCATGTAGTGTTCATTTTGCACATTATTTTAGTAATTTCCTTATTTTTGTGGCAAGGTTTTAATGTAGGGGTTATAATAATTCTTTTGGTAGCATTGTAATTGTTTTTACTTTCACTTTTGATGCATTTAATGTGTCCTTAAATAGTATCACAGTTTCCTCATAAATATTAGGCAGTGCAACTGTTTTCAACGTCGATAACAATAAGAAATGTTTATTGACAACCACATCAGCATATTTCAACCTTCAACCGTTTTTTCTTGAGTGGGATACAAAAAGATATTTGCATTTAATTTTTTTACTACAATATTTTGCATATATTTTGCTTTATAGTGTTGAGTTTGCATATTATGTGGAAAGGACACTAGAGTATTCTGCTTATTTTTTTAGCAGGTTTTAATGCACAAGTTAACTACTAACTAATTTATTCATTGCCTACTAAAATTAGTTTTTACATTATTTTATTAATTTATTTCCTCCATTTTTCCAGGTACCCGTATGTGTTCAGATGTACCTGCAAATGAGAGTAATGCTTGTCTTCCCCGAGCTCTGTTGCCGAGTTTGTAGAGCGTGGCCAATTCAGACTGGAAGATGAGTGAGTGAACAATGTATCAACTGAATGAAAGCCACTCTGAGGGAAACCGTGTATGACAGCGGGCAATTTTGTGCGTGTTTTGGCTAGCCAGGCTCCTCGATTTTCTGCTTTGCACCCAAGAACGCCCCTACTTTTTCACGCTAGACGTTATATTTAGTCAGCTTGGGAAAACCATTGTTACCTGAAGGCAAAATCAATACTCTTCTCTTTCTCTGATCCGGGCTGGACGCAGACAGTGGTGGATTGAGTAGACAAGTTTTAAATTCTCTTGTATGAAGTCTTCTTGTATGATATAAAAACCATTTGTTGCCTTTGAAGCCAAGGTACAAACCTGTCTTGTCTCCCCAGGCTCTGTTTTGGTCTGGTGCTGCGTCCATCTGTCCATGTGTATCAGAGGTCAACAATCAGTAACCACATGCCCAAACATATGGCTTGGTAAAGCACCACAAGGTGGCGCTGTAACCCAGTCCCTCTCTGGGAGCAAAGTGTTTATTACCCATCACGCCCCTCTCGACAAAATGTTCTCTGTATCCTATTGATAGGCTGCTAGATTGTGCTCTTCGAATGTCACACCATCTGCCTTGGCATGTTTTAGCTTTGTGTGTGTGTGTGTGTGTGTGTGGTGTTGTGAATATTTCATGTCTGTTCTGGCTCAATACAGGTTGACTCCAACAATCTCTTTAATACTCCAATGGCTCTAGTTACACACAGAGTCACAGTCTCAAGCACACTTAGTAATATGCATGTAAACCCAAAGGCCCTTGCATAGTAATACACTCGCAAATGTACATACTGTTAGACATGCTTTTATACGATGGCTCATTTGAGGAGGAGTGTTTACATTGCTCAATACAAGATCCTACGCTAACATTTACACTTCCAAGGACCAGTTTTGTTTCCTAGTGACACTAAATCATGTGTGACTCATGTTTTCCTTAAAGTCACTAGTCTGCCTTTCTGTCCTCATGCTCACCTCTAAAAAGGACAGATGACATATATAAGACTTTCTGCAGTGAATGTTTTAAGAAAAGCAGTTGAATGCAAATAGAGCTAAGCTACATTACAGTCAATAGCTTGAATAATTAAGCTTTTTTTAAATACGTTTTTTTGAAATCTGATTCAAATACAGTAAAATGTTGAAATATTATTCAAATTTAAAAGGACAAATATGACCAAGGGCCACAAAATCGGTCATAAGCAGCACGGGTTATATATTTGTAGCCAAAAATACATTGTATGCGTCAAAATTCTCTTTTTTTATGCCAAAAATCATTAGGATATTAAATAAATGTTCCATAAGCATATTTTGTAAATTTCCTACCAGAAATATATCAAAACTTAATTTTTGATTAGTAATATGCATTGCTAAGGACTTCATTTGTACTTTAAAGATGATTGTCTCAGTATTTAGATTTTTCTGCACCCTCAGATTCCAGATTTTCAAATTGTTATATCTCAGCCAAATACATAAATCAATGAAAAGCTTATTTATTCAACTTCTAAATTGAAAAAAGACCCTTGTCTATGTCACACATGTCTATTTTAATATATTTTAAAATTTAATTTATTCCAGTGGTGGCAAAGCTGAATTTTTTGTATTATTACTACACTCTTCGGTAATCCTTCAGAAATCATTCTGATATACTGATGTGGTGCTTAATTATTATAAATTATCATTGGTACTTATTGATAATGGTTATTATTATTAATGTTAAACAGTTCTTTCTGCTTATTATTTCTGTGGAAGTCATTATGCATTTTTTAATGAATGTAAAATTCAAAAGCACATTTATCATTTATTTGAAATACAATTATTTTGGTAGCATTGTGTCCTTACTGAATAATAATATATATTTTTCAATATTTGTTACAACCTTTTATGGCATTGTGTTACAATATAGTGTTTTAGACACTATTGACTTTTATTGAGTGGACAAAATATCTTATTTTGTGTTCCACAGAAGAAAGTTATTTTTTATTTAAAAATGACAAAGGCATTTGTCTTTTGGAGTAACCTGCCCCAAAGACGTCCATTGTGTCTTTTACCTAGAATGACATCAGCATGATGTACCAGTTTATCTAATCTTCACTTCATTTGTCCAAATGAATGATCTCCCATCATATCTTAGGCCTTCATCATTTGATGCATCATATGCGCTTCTATAAGCTCAAGTCCCCTGCTAAGCCTTATTAATGAAGAAACGGCCATCTAAATGGGGCCTTCTATCTGACTAATGTGTAAATAGACACATGATGTCTCCTTCATTTCACCACCTGAGACACTGCTGTATTGGCACAGTTTTGCACCGCAGGCATCGGACACGTTGTTGGTCATATTTAAGTGAAGGATCGTTTAACATGCATGTGTGTTATTAAGCAGAATGCATGCAAGCGCACGTAGATGCACACAAGGTTCTTAACTGCTAGGATTTGAATATAAAGTAAATGTAGTGTCCCTTACTCTGGATGTGTATTAAAGTTGTTGAAGTGCTTTTTGTATCTTATTGTATGTGACTGTAATATATACATCAGAAATTTGATGGTAAAATGAAATTGATTGTAAAAAAAAAAAAAGTGGGCATTTTTGGGGTTTGCTAAAACAATCCTAATGCACTACAATTTAAAAGATGTTTTAATAGTTTTATTTGCATTCAATTGATCAAATGTTACAGTGAATGCATTTATAATGTTACCAATTTTTTTGTAGGATTTTATTAAATTATCGTGGTTTCCACAAAAATATTAAGCAGCACAGCTTTTTTCAATGTTGACAATCATAAAACGTATTCCAAATCAGCATATTAAAATCTGATCCTATAGAAATGATTTCTAAAGGATCGTGTGACACTGAGGAGTAATGGCTTTGCATCACAGAAATAAATTACGTTTTAATATATACTTAACTAGAAAACGATTATTTGAAATTGTAATTATTTTTACAGCATTAAAGATTTTAATGTAATTTGATCAAATAAATATAGCCTTGGCAAGCATAAGAGATTTAATAGAACCAAACAAACTTATACAAATACAAATAGTGCTGCCAAATGATTAATCTCGATTAATTATCCAAAATAAGTTTTTGTTTATGTAATATATCTGTGTGTACTGTGTGTGTGTGTG
>JAUMHE010000046.1:8635152-8647642 GCA_032359235.1 Enteromius mattozi | reverse complement strand
AGATAAAATAAAATATGTTCTAAATAAATATAATCCTGTCATATTTTATATAAATACAGTATATGTATATGTATAATTAATATTAATATATATATATATATATATATATATATACTGTATATATATAATAATTACAAAGTAAATATAAAGAATATCATTTTCTAAGGTTATAGCTAATCTAACATCTAATGGTCCTAAAAGGAATCATGCCTCTATGCTTTACAGTAGCATAATGGGACACCACAGTGTAGTGTACTCGTGGAAAATGTCATGCCTCTTCCTTTCTCCCTCACAAAGCCTGAGCCAGAGAAAAGAGGCATAGAACGCCTGGCATCTCGACAGATGGCACTGCCATGTTGAGAGAAGTGCCCCCAATCCGACCGTGGCTCAGAAAACTAATTATTGCGCGTGTCAGAGAGGAGCTAAGCAGCAGTGCTGTGGCATTTAGACATCACAGGAGAGTACAATAGCCCCGTTTATCCTCTCCGCTTCAGCTCAGAGATCATTCTGCAATTAAAACGTTACTCATTAAACAGCGGGGGAAAAATTAAATTGTTGTAAAGTCTTTTCAATTTGCCAAACCTGTTCCTTGTGTTTAGAGTGATTTCAGCACCGTTGATGGACCACCCCAAGGGAGGAGGGGTCAGTCCTGCTGAAAACAAAATGAAATCGACAGGTAAAAAAAAAGATAAACAAAAGAGTTTTACAGAATAACTTAAATAAGCAACAGGGGACAGAGAGGCAGGGGCAAGGTTATGGCGATTACCTGAAATTTATTTCTAATGCGTTTATGCTGTGGATTTTAATGTGCGAATGCCAAATTTAGTCTCTTGTATGGTCGTGTGGTGATTACAGAATGCAATTAGAGTGGATTAAGGCAGGTGATGGCAGAGTAATTATCTTCTAACTAAATTAGTGTGACAGCAGCATGCAGGGAGAAAATGAAAGAGAGAAGCTGACATACACATCAGACACATCATCCTTGTCATACAGTTCCCACACGTAGTATTGTATTATCCCACAGATATATATATATATATATATATATATATATATATATATGTATCAGAAACCACTATATTTTGTACATTGATGTGTATACTTAGCCAAGGGCAAATTCCTACAGATAGATAGATAGATTAAAATTTAAATGTATTTTTAAAAAATCACAATATAACTGTGTTATGAATGAACGGCATTACTAATGGCATTCTTTTTTCCAGTAATGAGTAATCAAACAAATTACAGTTTCCCCCGTTACAACGCCATTACCGTTACTGACAATAAAATGTGGCGTTACTATAACTGATTGTAGGCTCAGTTCATCTTAATAGATGCGCAGTGTAACACATCTGTATTTGACAAACCATAAACTCTAGTGTGAAGGCGCAGAGCTAGAGAGACTTACATAAAATGCAATATTCACATGCTGACATGTAAACTATTTTCTTTGTTGTATTTTCCTGTTCTTTTGGAATTCTTCAGCTTTTTAGAACTGCCGGTTTCAGTGGTGGTGGGCGGGACTAATGCCCTAATGACAATCTTATTGGCTGGCGCTCACCTATTGTCATACCTGTTTTGATTTCAGCAAATTAATTTGAGCGAACGCAGATGTGATTAATATTCATTAACCCAGCAGCTCATTAACCCTAGTGTGTTTTATATTGTTATTAGTAGTAGAATTCGTAGTATCACAGTTTTATCACAATTATTTTTAATTTTTTCACCTTTTTTTATAGAAACGGTAAATGACAGACAATATCTTATAAGCACCACCACCAATCCTAAGTTCAGTCAACAAATATACCTTCATGTTTATTCTAATTATTAAAGTTCTATCATCTTATAATGTTACATTAGCACAATATCATATTATAATTCTATAAAAAAATACTATGACGATTCTATTCCCAAGGTGTCCATAGAGAGTTGATAATATTTACAATTATGTATTGGATTTGATAGGTGTCTCTCACATTGTCCCACAGAAACATTAAAATAGTGTAGATTAGTGTACAATGCTTTATAATAATAATTGATTCTATTTAGTGTCCTTTTCATTCATTTAACATTTTTTTCGGGGACATCCATGTTATTTTACATATTTGAATAGTTACTTTCCCTGGTAATTAGTTTTTATAATAATGTAACTCTTTTGCTAACTCAGTTATTTTTGTGAGAAGTAACTAGTAACTATAACTAATTACTTTTTTTAAAGTAACATGCCCAACACTGTATGTTAATAAGAAAATCAAAATTAAGATTATATAAGATGATGTTTGTTTTATTTAAATCAAAGAAAGAAAGAAAGATTGCTTTTTTATTATTTTGTCGAGTAAGAGATTCAAGTAATAAACTACAAAATATTATTTATAAAAATGTATTTAAAAGTTCACATTCATGTATTAAATAAGAACATCCAAAATAAGATGACATTATTAAAAATAATATTATATTGTCAAGTAAACAATTCAAGTAATAAACCCCAAAAATATTATTTATTAAAATGTTTTTTTAAACATAAAAAATAAGATTACATTGTTCTTTTTTTTAAGTAATTCAACAGACAAATATCTATATATGTATATATATATATATATTTACATAAATATTTACATATTTACATTTAATATTTATACACGCACACACACACACTCACCAAAAAAAAAATATATATATATATAATTTCATCAAATAATTAAAAAAATACAAAAATTTACTATACACATACACGCATTTGTCCCAAAGCTCAATGTCATAGTGTAGGTTGTTATTCATGTGTGTGAGCCATACTGTTGGCTTTAAGATAAACAGGTTGGCTTTTGTTCAGGGCTCTGTCATCAGGAGCTGCTATGAAGCATTCACATGAACCGTCTGTGTGATAAACTGGACAAATTCGTGTTTGGTTTTGTTCCACAGTCTGTGTGTGCACAGTGCAAGGCCCAAGGCCAGAGGAAACAACAAACACGTCTGCTATCTACCCTCTCCTTCTCTCCTGCTCTCTCTCATCAGCCCATCTGTCTACCTTTGTCAGTGTGTGTGAGAGAGAGTGTGTGTATGTGTTTGTGTGTGTGTCTGTGCCGTGTGGGTAGAGGTGACTGTCAGACAGTGGGGTGGCAGGTGTGCAAGCAGAGCTCTAATAGACACACACACACACACACACACACACACACATTAGACAGAAACACCTCATTGTCTGGAAGTGTTTGTTTCCTCTACCCCTCACATATGCCAGTGTTCCTGGCTTAAGCCGCCCTAAACAAAAACCTGTCTATTTAATCTCAGACCATTCTTTAAAAGTTTCCATTGCATGCTTTGAAAATCTGACCTGCATTTTATGGTCAGATGCATGAAGAGGAAAAAAAGTTTCTGAGTGTTTATTCAAGTATGGATACTTTTGGCTATGTTGTTTTAGAAGAAAAATATTTTTCACAAAAGTAATTTGTATCAGCATTTTTTTTCTGATTTGTCATGATAAATGAATGGAATATGTGGTGGAAGCAGCATTATAAACATATTGTTTTGATTTTATGTGTCTTTTTTTTTTCTTGTATAAATTAAACTTGAAATTTACCTCGATTTTTTTTTTTTTTCATATTCTACTTTATGTCCTTAGTTCACTAACTTGGATAAAACATTCATTAAAATAATAAACTATTAGGGAGCAAAAATGTGCTTGTGTGAGTTACGTGATGTTTATAAACAAAGTTTCGGGAGGAGCGCGCACGCATGATTAGCCGCGGCTGGCTCCACATTACCTAATCAATCCAATTCCGTTCCGTCCAATCAAATCTACTAGTCTCCTCCTTAAATAAGCTCACTTCCTTCCCTTCCTTATATCGTTACGCATCCCTCCTCCGCCCCTTCTTCCACCTAGTTCTGCATCTTCCCGCACGGGGGGCTTGCAGGGTTCGAGCCGGACGCCAAGCTCGGCCCTCGCTAGGGTTCAAACCACTAGGGCTCGGAGTCCGCCGATCCCCCGGCTCGCCCCCCAGACAGCTCGCCAAACATGTTTATTATTTATCATAAGGAAGCCGAACTCGTGAAATCACAATAGAAGTTGTGCGCAAAATATGATATTATTTTCACACAATAAGTATTGAAATGGTTTATGATTATTTCTCTCTTTATTTAGGATTTAATTTTTTAATAGATTTACATATTTTAGACTGAAAGTCTTGTTCTAGTACATGATTAATAACAATCCTACTAATTAAAAAAATATTAGAATGCATTAGAACTGACACAAAAACAAGTAATAAAGGCATGGGTAAAAGTTTCCAACACTATTAATATGACCTTCATATAGCAAAAAAACATTATAACCTAATAAATTACATCCTAGAATCCTAATTTTAATTAAAATAATCCATGGGAGAAAGAATAAAAACTTGCAGGTTGATAAATGTTATCTTTTACTCATATTCCTCAAAATTAAGCCCTCCACACATTTAATGAGGAGCATGTGGGAGCTCTCAGATGTACCTGTGTATTAATATATGTATATGTCTCTGTATTTGAACACAGGATTAATGTGTTGATCACAGGATTAGACTTTCTGCTGTCAGAAAAATCTGTTCTGAAGATAAAGAGGCCTTTGGTTCTCTCTCTTCCGAGACATTCTTGACCGCAGCTTCCAAAACTCTTTCCAAAAACAGCGAATTGAGCCCAAAGATTTCTCAGCATGAGCTATCTGAATTGAAAACCTCTGTTAAAGTGGAAAATGGACTTAAATTCTTTCAGTTCAAAATTGGGTCTAACATGGCACTGAACTTGGCCTGAGGTGTTTAGTGGCAAAGCAGAAAACCTTGTGACTCATACTAACACAAGCCTACGTTTTTGCTTTTAGCATCGTAGCATTGCTGAAATTGCTGTGTTTTTTCTTTCCATCAATCTATTTTGAGTCTCGGCAGCAGGTGCTGTAGAGGTGGAAAATGTTTTGGTGCTGTTAATTGGCCTATACAGGATGAAGTGCAAAATAAGGACACAGAAACTACAGCTGATGTAACATTAGAGGACATGGCAACCCAAGATGCCCAAAGCTCCGGAAGCTAATGAGGTGTGCTACATAGCAAACATCTGCTCACCCAATACATCACAGTAATTTAATGCCATGGTCATTCATTCAAACGACATTTGCTCGGCGTGCCTTGGTCTGATCATATGGAAGATGTAAGATTCTGTAGTGACGGTGTGTCTTTAAAGGTGAAATGTGTTGTTTTATTTGGTGGCGACATACTTTCTATCCGTGCTCAATTGGCTCAACCGAAAGACTGCAACAATCAGGTTTTCGGAAGTAAAAATCAATTCATTTTCTCCAGGAGAATTGATTTTGAACAACTTATTAACCGTTAAATGCTGAGCCATGAGCTGTGGCTTTTGTTCAAGCAATCAGCCCTCATTATTTCAAATGGGTTTTTAAATAATCATGTTGAAAAGAGCAATTCCTTGTGGAAAGCTATGACTTGTGCTTCTGTGTCGAAATCTCAACCAATCAGAGAATTGCGACAAGCAATTCTGTGTACGAGAACATTAAAAAGCACCTGCCCACTCCTGTGAAATGAATAGTTCAATCAAAAACCAGAATTTGCATGAAATTGTAACCTCGGTCTAGTAAAGATTTATATGAGTTTATTTCTTGATAGGAATAGATTTGAAAAAATGTATCATTACATGACTCACCATAGATCACCAAAAGGTCCTCTGCAGTAAATGGGTGCCGTCAGAATTAGAGTTCATGTTAACAAGTAGTCCACACAACTCCTGAGCATCAGTAAACGTCTTGTAAAGTGATAAGATGCTTTTAAGAAACAAATCCATCATTAAGGCTTTTTAGTGTTGTTTCTGTCCAAAATATGACTCCACAATTCTAGCACTCCCTCCTGTCAGCATATGATGTGGACTAATTCTCAAATCACTTAAATATTTGTATGCAGTGAACTTAAATTAGTGCTGTCAAACGATTAATCGCATCCAAAATACGTTTTTTTTTTTTTAACATAGTATAAGTGTGTGTACTGTGTTTATTATTTTGTATATATAAATACACATACATGTATGTATATATTTAAGAAAAATATGTTACGCTTATATATGAAATATATTTATATATAATATAAATTATATGAATATAAATATATACATGGACATATTTTCAAAACCTATGCTGTATGTTTGTGTCTTTTTATATATATATATATGTATATATATATATGTCTATATATATATACAAAATAAATATACACAGTACACATACATATATTATGTAAACAACAACTTATTTTGGATACGATTAATCACAATTAACCATTTGACATCACTACTTAAAATATATTGCTTGTGTATGTCATCATTACATCTATAAATAAAGTTTTGTATTCTATATATTCAGATGGGTTATATAACAAAATTAATTAAAAAATAAAATAAAATAAAAATACTGTTTGGCTCATTACTCTTTAAGAAAGACTTTTCTAAAATCCCACTGTGAAAAATAAATGGAAGAAGTACTTCAATTGAGTTCGGGCACAGCTAAGGAACTTAAAAAATCATCCCATTTGTCATTTATAATGTGTTTTCAAATTTTAGTACTTGGTTACCAAGGAGACAACGCTATCCATGAAGGGCTTGAGATGAAATCTAAAACATTTGATTCCAAAAACAAAGAAAATTGCTCATAGTTGAAGAAACAGCAATAGAGACAGTCAATTCCACAGCGATGCACTCATAGTGTTTGAAGAAGAAGCTGAATTTTTCCCAAAGAGCCATAAACTAGAGATAAAGCCCTGGTGCAACGGAATGATGAAAAGTGAACGGATACGACAGCTTATTTGGAGCGAGAGATGGAGAGGAGGAGATAGAAATAGATTGGGTGACAGAAAGGGGAAGAGAGGTAGAGAACCAGAGAGAGACAGAGGAGTAAATTGCTGTTTGACTGGGGGGAAAGAGCCCCACTCCCCTGACTCCTACAGGAGCTGAATTATGTCTGCAGGAGGTAATTAACGTATCACAGGAGAGCGAGACCGTCCTCTCTCTAACACGCAGACTGAGGGGGTCTGGAGAGGCCTGCAGAATCAAGGCTCGCAGCCCCAATGTGTCATCAGCTTAATGAAGATGTCCCTGAGGCCTCGTGCCCTAGACACTAACCAACACTTACTTGCCAGGATGCCTCCATATTTATCACCTCACTCTGCTTGGCATGTATAGTAGTGCTCATTTATCCAATTCAATAAATATTACTAGTAGGCGATTGTTTACTTAACAGTGATGAGCATGAATAGCTACTTGGTCTTCAAAATTAGGTGGTACTGGGGGGAGGGACATCATCATTCTAGGAAGCATTTAATTGGAAAAAATACAGTGGGTACGGAAAGTATTCAGACCCCCTTAAATTTTTCACTCTTTGTTGTATTGCAGCCATTTGCTAAAATCATTTAAGTTAATTTTTTTCCTTCATTAATGTACACACAGCACCCCATATTGACAGAAAAACACAGAATTGTTGACATTTTTGCAGATTTATTAAAAAAGAAAAACTGAAATATCACATGGTCCTAAGTATTCAGACCCTTTGCTCAGTGTTTAGTAGAAGCACTCTTTTGATTTAATACAGCCATGAGTCTTTTTGTGAAAGATGCACATGATGAAGGAAAAAAATGAACTTAAATTATTTAAGGGGGTCTGAATACTTTCCATACCCACTGTATATTGGACACGCCCCTGAGTACAGAATGAGTCAAGCTCTTTTAAAGGAATAGTTAACCCAAAAATGAAAATTACGGCATATTTTACTCACCCCCAAGCCATCCTAGGTGTATGTGACCTATTCCTTTAAGTCAGATGGATTCTGATTGGCTGTCAATGTTTTTACTATTCATCAGCTAGAAAAAAATCATTTTCCTACTTGTCGTTATTGTTCTAATTTTAGTATGGACATCCCTATTCTCATAGGAATGATTATAAAAACTTTATAGTTATCATTATAGTTATTGCCTTTGGTCTGAATGGGCCATAAAACTAGAGTTTTTATTAAATGGTATCTTTGTAAAGATATTAAAAAAATCTCTTCCTCAAGTCATCATTTACTTATCCTCAAGTTGTTCCAAACCTGTGTGAGTTTCTTTCGTCTGATCAACATGTGTTATTTTGGGTCCATTTTTCTCAAAGACGCCACACGTCTGATTTAAGAGACAAAGCTTCCCGGGTCTTTGTGTGCTGATTATAGTGTCATGTAGAGAGGAAATTAAACCGCTTTGTTGCTGAGGAGTTACTGAGCTTCTCTATGGAGCTGCTAATTTGAAACAATGTGTTGCAAAAAGTAGATTTACAATGACAGTACTTGAAAATATCCTGCCAATTACTTCTCAAAAACATTAAACATTCATTACTGACTTATGTATATTAAAAACATTCATTAATGACTTATTCAAAGTGATATTCAGTGTAACTATTATTTATTAGCAGTGTTTGCTAGGATTAGCATCATTGTGGATTATTTCTAAAACATTAAGGTTAGTACTGTGTATATTTATTATGTATATATAAATACACACACATGCATGTATATATCTAAGAAAAATGTCGTGTGTATATTAAATATATATGTAATATAATTTATATGGATATAAATATATACGTAATTATTTTTTTAAAATATATGCTGATTGTGTGTGTCTTTATAATAAATATGCACAGTACAAACACATATTATGTAAACAAATACTTTGATTTTGAATGCTATTAATTGTGATTAATCATTTGACAGCACTAATTTAAGTGTATATCACTTTACTGTATTTTTTATTTTTCCCTTAGTTGTTTTGCCTACTATTTTTGTCAAATATTAAGATTTTTTTTAAAGGATTCTCTGATATTCTAACCTCATTTATTCAAAATAGTAATTATTAAATATAATATTACAAATGCCTTTACTGCCCCTTTTGATTAATTTACTGCATGACTAAAATAATACTAAATACTTACTTGCAAAAAATAACTGACCCCAACATATCTTACAGTCCAATTCCAACGTTATATCTCAGTAGGTCTTTTTTTATTTTTCTCTGAGGCAGCTTCCACGTTTTTTTTTACACTTCTTTACTGAGTCCAGCTTAACTCATCCGAAGGGAACATCAGTGTGTGAACACTCTGTCCAACTCCACAGCACAAATGTGATTTAATTACTACCCAAAAGAGTGTGTGTGTGTGTGTGTGTTTTCTGTAACAGCTCAAGCAGAGGTAAAAGATTCACATTCACACACTTGACAGAGCATCCACACTCCTTTAGTCATGCCATTATGAAGCTGTGTGTGTGTGTGCTGTGAAGTTTTGAGTCTTATACTTCATGAGAGTCTCTTCTGCTATAGGCTAAACATCTGATTCACACAATCACAAATATACCAAGCTGCTAATGAGCTCAGATACACACTGTGTGTTTGTGTAGACTGTGATTATCCTGATGCGAGTGGGAAGATGTGAGATTACTCCTTCCTCTCTGTCTTAAATAAGCTAAATTTGCCCTCTCATTCCCCCCAGCGATAACACTGGCTTCATTATATAATTAACACTGTTGATACTCACACCAGCTCACAACCACTGAACCCATATCAACTACACTTTCCAATGAAGACTCATATGTACATTGTCCTACATGTGTAAAATGAGGTCATGCCTTTTGCCCAAGTCCATCGGAAAGTTAGTCTGGTGTTATGTGTCGGCTGTTAATCTATGTTTATCTCCTTCCCCTTCTAGGTTGCTGAGTACTTATCACTTATTTCATGTATAAGTGTGTGTTTTGCGAAATACAGGTTTGTTTTCCAGGTATCTGAGTGCTTGGCGGTGGGGTCAGGCAGTTCAGATTGAATGTGGAACGATGGGATTGTGTAGAGCAGTCACAGATATCTGACTCTGCATTTTCAGTGGCTGATGATAGCAGCTTAAAGGCTTATGCTGTAATAAGAAGGTCTTGAGGTTGGTTAATCATGCTTTGACTTGGACTTTGATATTTGTTGTAGAGTATTCGTGCGTGTGTGTGTGTGTGTTTCTGATTTGGTCATTTCAGTATTTTATATATATTTTTATTAAGTGTGGTTGTTAAGATTGTATATTTTATTAAATAGCTTTTTTTCACCAAGGCTGCATATATTCTTTGTATAAATACATTAAAACAGTAACATTATAAAAATATTTTTACGATGTAAAATAAAATAATAATAAAGAAAAAAAGGAAAAAAATAATTCTTTTTTTTCTGTAAAACACTACAAGTTCTAATATGCTGATTTGCTGCTCAAAAAGCATTTAGTATATCTAGCTCTGTTTTTTTTTTTTTTAGGATATTTTCATGAATAGAAAGTTTAAAAGTTATTGTATATTTGAAATAGAAATCATTTCCTTATACGTATCTTTGCTGTTATTTTTGATACTCTAGGATAAACAGTTGTGTGTGTATACATACAATTATATAATATATATATATATGTAAAATTATATACAAAATTAAGTACAACAAAGGCAATATAAGAGGCTAATAAAAGATTGAATTGGACCTCAAAATGACAGTCTTTCCATCTATTTCTGTCAGCTCTACATCATTTCAGTTCATCTGTAGGGATTCATTTTATGTAGGTGAATGGGTGTGTGTGTGTGAAAGACATTTGAGGCCCCTCTGATAGCATATAAGAGTCCCGTAGGCTCGACTGCTGCTTTATTTTAGCACTGTGCTGCTTCAGTTGAATGTGTAAAACGCCCCTGATTTGCAGTGCTTTATTTCATAGAGAATTCTGCACATGCATGCATAATGGAAGATTATTCTCAGATCTGATTCCCTACATATTTCAGACGCTCTGGCTTAAAAATAGCACCAGTGTCTTTCTGTGTGTATTCAGCTCAGCTTTGCGCTCTCTCTCACTTTTGATTCCTCCACCGTCACCTCCCCCTTTCTCGTAACACTTCTGACTTGATGATATTTGAATAGCTTGAAGAAAAGAGGAAAGATGGGTCAATCTATAAAATTATGCTGGGTTTTAGTTAATTTTTAGGTACATTTCTGTAATCTTATCAGACAGAGAACCTAATGAGATGCAGTGTTGTTGTTCATTTAGCCATTGCTAGATTTCATCATTACTAGACTTTTAATGCTACAATATGTTTATCATCAGAAAGATATTTTTTTCAAAAGTAAGTGGTTTACTGTACAGAATCATTGTAACAGGCTGACAATAAACAACTTATAAAAATAAAGAAGATGCCAGCTTGTCTTTGAAAAGACATTATGGACATGTCAGCTTTTTTAATGTGAATTATGAATTAATAAGGAAAAATACTATAGTAACAGGGTTGAAGTTTTAAATATGCACACAATAAAAGGTTTGTGTGTGTGTGTGTGTGTGTGTATATATATATAAATATGTGTGTGTGTGTGTGTGTGTATATAATCCAAATATGAAAAATGGAAGAATATAAAAAAATATAAAAGGAATATTTTAACATGTGAATCACTGAAGCATATGACAGGGGTCCAAAAGTCACAGAATATTTGACTTTAAAGGGTTTCAGGATTATTGGAGTGTCTCTATCTCTCTCCTCCTCAGCTTCACAGCCCTTTTAGTGTTCCAGACAGATAACATGCCTTAGGACTACTTTACTACAAGCTGTATGAAGAGCCATCAAGGCTGCTTAGTTCACATTATTGTACTCAACAGCAACGGATGTGACTCATTACACAGTTTAATACTTTTAGTTTGATTTTCAGTTGGAACTTGCGTCGTATGACGTATTTCAGACTCTTTTTTTATTTGCAACATGAGTAATGTGATGTAATAACCTATTTGTGCAAAATAGGACAGGAGAATAGAATTGCAATTTTCAATTGCCCATGGAAAGCTAGGCAAAGAAAAATAGAGCTGTTTAAAAAAAAGAAATTGCTAAGACCATGTGAAAGTAGGTGGAAAACTGTGTAATATTAACAAACAGGCCACGATATTAAGAAATAATAAATGAAGCTTTTAGTTTGTGTGCGTGGATGATTATGTATTCATCTGTATTTGTGATTTCAGAATGTCAGCTGCATGTCATGTGTTTATCTATACCTGTTTCTGTCATGAATGTAAGATTAATGGCCAGTTGTGATGAAACTCGTAAAATCGATGTCATGTGACATTTGAGTTGGGATCATGAGTATATATACGGTATTGATAGCTAAATTGAAAAATGATCCTTGAAATGAAGAGGACTATTTAAAGAATTTAAGGTGCTGCAAAGAACTGTCAAAGAATCTTTTTTTTTTTTTTTTTAGGATCCTGCTTTATAAATCCATATTTAACCCTAAAATAAAATTATTGTAAAATTATTATTTTATATTATGGGGTTTTATATTATATATATATATATATATATATATATATATATTAGGGCCGGGACTCGATTAAAATAATTAATCTAATTAATTAGAGGCTTTGTAATTAATTAATCGAAATTAATCGCATTTTAATC
>JAUMHE010000046.1:8599881-8612846 GCA_032359235.1 Enteromius mattozi | reverse complement strand
TATATATAATTATTATTATTGTTATTATTTATTATTTCAGTTAGATGCTGTACTTTTGAACTTTGTATTTATGAAAAGAATCCTAAATTGCATAACTGTATTCAGCTTTGATGTTAATAATTGGTGCTTGAGCAGCAAACATAATATAATTATTTCTGAAGGACGTGACACTGAATATTGAAGTCAGGATGTTGAAAATTCAGCTTTGCCAACAAAGAAATGTTAAATTTTTTTATAAATATATTCAAATAGAAAATAATTATTTTAAATTGGAAAAATATTTAAAAATATTATTGTCTTTGCTTATTTTGAATCAGACGAATGCAGCCTTGACATGCAAAAACATTTAAAAAAAAACGTTCTATAACTTTTTAATGGTTGTGTGTGTGTGTGTGTGTGTGTGTGTGTGTGTGTATATATATATATATATATATATACACTGTCAAACCAAAAATTATTCAGACACCAGATATAATTTTATTTTATTTAATTTTTTTTTAGTAGTAGGTACTGTACGCTTGTTCATAAATGTACACTGTAAAAATTACTGTTAATTTAACAGTAAAAGACTGTAAAAATGCTACATTAAAAACCTGAAAAACAGTTAACGGTAAGTTCCCCTACTGTATACTGTGAAAAACTGTATTGGACATTACATGTACTTTTATGGTAGTATACAATTTTTGGAAGTGAAAAAGAATGTAAAATTTACAGTAAATTACCGTAAATTGACATTACATTACATTTCAGATACAATGTTTTTTTGCACAAGACCTGCGAAGAGTCGTGTTTTGCATTCAGGTGCAGGTTTACTGCTTACATACACGACGGCTGCATTTAACGAGGTTTGATATATAATTTAATTTGCGATACTCTCGCTCATTAGGAAGTTTGGTCACCAACCTCATGATTGTGGTCATGTTGAATAGTAATGTTTTATGCATTAGATGCTGATGGCTTTGGCATATTTACACTGCAGGCTCTGTAATGAGGTCAGCCACAGTTGCAGTTGCGTAATTATTCTTACACTTGCATGGCTATTTATGGCATATTTCTTCTCTAGGCATTCTGTCTCTCTGATTTATTCATCTCTTCCCAATACACCTGGGGTCATTTATAAAACTGAAAGGAAAAAAACACCAATATCATTTGACTGGACAACCAGCCCCTGAGATTGATGTCTTGTTTAAAGGGATATTAATGTAACTGCCATAAGAAAACTCATTTCATTCTGCCCGTTAGACTATTATTAATGTCTGTTTACATAAGCAGGGCTTTTTATTTGTTTCAACACACCACTAGGCACAAAAAAACAAAACCTTGGCTTTTAGATAGAGCTTTTCCGTTTCCCATCTGCAGATTATCTTAAGTATTATGAATTATTTATGATTGTTTATGAGTTGATAATAAATCATGTTCATATGAAAAATCAAAACAGCTGCGATATTTGAACTTGGTTGTTTGACTTCATAAAGCAGCAGAAATGCTATGTTAGATTCATAAGCTGTTTTGCATTTGTATTTATTGAGTGAGTTTCAGGAATTTTATTAGTGCATATATTCCATTATCATATTAAACAAGCAAGTAATTAGGTTTATTAAAAATACAGTTTAACATTTTTCATTTATAAACACTAAATAATGTGCATTTGCTTGCATTTGCACATCTGGCAGACCAAAAAGTAACATTTGTATTCATGTGCAGCTGTTTTTATTAGGATAACAGTCTGTAGGCTGCATTTCTGTTGATCGTTTTTAGATGCTCATGTCAAGTTGTAAGCCACTTTAGCTGGCATGATTTACCACAGACACTCACTTGTAATGACAAATCAAGATGGCAGTGAAAAGTGCCTCCCTGAACCTCTGTTTGACCCCTCCACTGTGCAGTAGGAGAAAGAATCTGTGTAATGGCTTTCTCATCTCTGCCAAAGCAGTTGCCGCCACACACAATCAAACCGCCACTTATTCATATATCTACATGGATGCAGTTCAAGTTTTCAACAGACTCCAAATCAACCTCCCACATTAGAATAAGCGCCAAAGCCACTTGAGCGCACAAAGCCGAAGCTGACCGGAGGTTTTATCTGCCCGCAGAACGCTTGCTGACATTTACTAAGGGTACTGGTCTGATATGGCGAGATGAAGTACGCGGTTCACTTCAAGTCCTGCTTGAAGTATTAAGTGTTACATTGATAAATGGAGTGGAATACAAATCTAACATTATGAGGGGAGGCACTGTGGTCTATGTATAGCCATGCTATCAGACAGTCTGCTAGGGAACTAGCCAAGCTCCAATGCACCCGCCATTTATTCAGAAATGATTATAAATACAATTGGGTATGTTTAGTTGAAAGTATGGTGTATGTCTTAATGTGTGTGAATTTAGGAATGTGATGTGTGGATGGAAATGTCAGCTTTTTGACATATGTATTCAGATATTTATGAATTTGAAATTAGCTTTGCTGTGAAATGAGCAAAATTGCCCAATTTCATCCAAATAGCCATTGATATCCGAAATAAAGTAAAAATGGCTTATAATAATAGTAATATAGAGACATAGAGACTGAACTAATGTCATGGTTAACTAAAACTATTTTTTTATACATTTTTTAGTTAATTAAGATAAACCTGAAATAAAATATAAATATTAGATGAAAAACTTATAATAAAAACATAATAATAAAAACACATAAACTGTAACTGAAATAAAATAGACTTAGTACTAAGATTAGTCAAACTAAATTAATTTAAAAATAAATATAATCTAAATAGAAATAGAAAACAGAAATTTAAAAAAGGAAGCTGAAAAAAAACCTAAATTATTCAAATTTAAATTTTTTATAAAATTTCAGTGATGGTTATTCGTTATCTTACCTAGTTATGGTGTGAACTTAACTATTCTCAGTGAATTACAACGGCAATTAAAACATTACAATTATCCTTTGTCTTTGATGTGAATGTGCCTTAAATCTGTTTTGTTTTTTGGGTTTTTTTTTATGACCAGTAAAATAATTGCAAGTATATTGTGAATATCCAATATTGAATCACCCATATGCAGTGGTTTCAGTGGTTTTCTTCAGCCTAAGAAAATGAACCTGAAGGTGTTTTCCAAAATATGCTGTAAAACAGCCCTCTGACTTGTTTCCTTCATACCAAAGCAAATCTGCTGTCAAATTTATTTAATGTCAACGAGAAAGCAGTTAGCACCTAGACAAAGAGAGAGAAAGGAACATTGCTCACAGTATTTTTTGTCACCTTTGGCCTTCAGACCTAGTATGTCAAGCTGTGGCCTGTACTGGTGTGAATGATACGCCTGTTGGTAAGTGTCAGTCAAGAGTCTCTGACAGCCGACATGTCACCTCACATCACTCCCCCATCGCTGTCACATCATCCACGTTCATCAATTTGCTTGTACTGCAAACAAATTTTTGAATAAGTATTTTGCCCTGTTTTAGTTTGTCTTAATATCTGACTAAATCTATATCTGTTTGCTGAGTGTTTAAGGAGCTAATTGTTCTTGATCCATATTCATAATTTTGGTTTAGATGCTCATTTATTTTGGCAATTATCGATTTTTGCAAATGAACTCTTCATATACTCTTTTTCTGTGCAGATATGTTTTCTGTTTACAAAGTTCCAATTTTGAAGCGTTTTCTAAAAGCTGTGATATGAAATGGACTTAGGTTATGAAAAATCATTATTGCTTTTTATTTTAGGCCTACATATTCTCTTTAGTGAACAAGTGCCACCTATTATGTCTTCATTCTGTGTTTTGGTTTTCAAACATTTTTACAGGGTCATAACGATTTTGCACAGTAGGCAGATGCAAAAGTGCCCAGCGTCCCGTAATAATCTGACTTGACTGGACAGTTGTCTCTCATTACTTTCCTCAAGAATGGCTCGATGGTCAATAACAGCATTATTTCACCCTGTAAACAATAATCAGTCTGCTATTCTGTTTGAAACATTCCTCTTCAGCACAGTTCACATGGACGGTCATGTGGATTATGTTGGATGATTTCAGCTCAGGTGTATTTACAGTAGCTGACCTGGGCTTTGGTGTGAGTGTGTGTTATAGCATAATTGGCATGATGAGTTATTTATACCGTGCAGTGGGTACACCGTACAGCCCGAGGGCTGATCAAGCCATTTGCCAATCAATTATTTACGCTCTCTTGGAACACTCTAATTCATCCTTTTCTGCAAAATGCCATGGCAACACAACAGTTACAGGGGCTTTTTCTTGAAGAGAGGAAAGTGCATCTCAACCCAGAATCTTGGTGCTGGTTTTTTGTTGATAATGCTGTTTTGTACTTTCTATTCATCAGAAACATGAAATGTTATCAGTGTTTCAGAAATAAGCAGTAATTAATTATAATTAATTAATCAATAAAATTAAGCAGTAAACTGTTTTCATTGTTGATAATCATAAAGCACTATATAATATTAGCATATATGAATGATTTCTGAAGGATCATGTGACACTGAAGACCAGAGTAATGGCTGCTGAAAATTCAGGGGTTAGAAAACAACTATTTTAAAATTTTAGTAATATTTCACAATATTATTATAAATTTTCATTAAATAAATGCTTTTTTCACAAAAATGATTTATGCATTTAAAAAACATTCTAATTTTTATTAATGTTAATACAGTATTCAAGTGTTTTTGTAAAAAATTCATACGTCTTGACAAAAATATGAGCATCTAGTACACATTTGATTAGACAAGAGAAATAAAACCATCCATCTAGTATTCATTTGAGAGCAATTTAATTGTTTGTTAATGTGTGTCTTTGTATGGATGTGCTACTCTAATGCAAATGCAGTTCTGATTTGAATCAAAAAAACCTGGAAAACAATTAATTTCCAATTAAGTGGCAGACAGTTCATTACAAATTGCCATTCCAATATAATGATTAAATATTCAATGCGAGCGTGTACTCATGTTTATGAGCGTACGTGTGAAATCTGCTGTCTTTGAATCCATCGCAGAAACACCCACATACAGCAAACTGTGCCTCAAAACATGCACACATACACAGAAACATCATTTATGCATTGCAAAAGCTCAAGCGGATTTCAATGAAAGAAATACCATGTCGAAAAAGAGTGTATTATTACAGCAGAACTGATTGACAGGCCGAGTGTGCCGCTCTGACATCAACCCCCCAAGTGACAATGCCAACCTGCAAAATATTTTTCCCAGCATGCTTTGCATAGACTTTAAGGGCGTGGCTTTACAGGTGCCCTGCTGTTAGAATAAGCCCATTATCTCCAAGCAGTTGAAGAGAAATTAACATTGACATGCATTAGTAAAACAGATCAATGATTCTTTTAAAATACTAAGGCTAACACTAATAATTTAACCTATCATGCATTTGTCTTCAAACATTCTCAAAGAGCTTTAAAATTGCACGTAGAAGTGACTCATAAAGGCTTGAAAGCTCATAGCCTCCTTTCCAATTCACATGCACACAAATTTGTGCCTGTGCAGTTGATTGTGCACCAGTGATCTGACGTCATGTTTCCATAGCTCAGTGTGTCAGGTGAAATGGGAGCCGCTGCATCGGAACACTTCGGTCGTTGTTTGCAGTGCGTTCGCACGTGATGCCTCCTCAGATGGTGTTTGGAAAGACGCACGATCACACACTGTGGAAATGTCAGCGATACTGTAAGCATTGCCAGCGTATTTGCTTACTTGTGAAAGAGGATCCGCACGCGCCATGTTACGTGTTCCACCCAATCAGAAGCTTTACAGGTTTCATTATGTTCCATACACTTTAGAAATTGAAGATATTGGACACTGAATCTGATAGGGTGACACGGGATACGGCTTGAATTAGAGTATCAATGTATAAAACACGTACGTTTTGTAAAAGGCAAATGCTGTGATAAAGTATTCTGAGTTAATTGTATGTTGCTGTGCTATTTATTTAATAGATATAATTCATAATACATAATAAGAAGAAATAAATAATTTATTACAAAATTATAATATTTTTCTGTAAAAAAAATAAAATAAAGCTTAAATAAAAAAATAAGCTTAAAATAGCTTAAAAGAGTTTAAAACAAACAATTTTTAAAATGTCATGCGGTGTAACCATCAAATAAACAGTAATAACATTTTTTACACATTGAATATGAATGTATCCTAATCTTTTAACGATTTCTTTCAGACGTCATGAATTGTTCATTAAAATGTCATTATTTTTAGGTGTACTATTTGACGTTTTGCAATCTGAGCTAACCATATCATCATAAAAAGATCTAATTATCTTATATTTTAGGTAATGGGGGTCTACAGGCATCTCCTCTATGCATCATATAATATATTAAATATTAAGACAACTTGTAAGAAATAATAAAGAATAATAATAATAAAATCAACATCAAATAAATATGCCATTTCACTCATGTCCTCTTCAATAATTTCTCCTAATAAATCAGCAAACTTACCTTATTCTCCCCAAAATATATCAGTTTTCATACAGAAATTAGAAATTTGTATTCAAGTGACTGCATGAGTAAATAGCCTTTTAATGTATTTTTGAAAAGGAAAAAGAGTGTCACGTCACTGACCCAATTACATGTCTGTGAATGTGTAAAAGAATTAAAGAAAGAGAGAAAGAGTGTAATCATGTTGAAAAAGCTGCTGATGTTTGCTAAAAGTCAAGCAGTGATGCCTCACCTCTAATCCCTCTAAATATAGGCCCACCTATGACATCATCTCAGTCTCTCCCATTCTCTCCCTCCCTCTTGCATGCATACAGGCGCATTATCTTATCTCCTCAGTGATGTATCCTCAGGGATTCATCTTTTGAAGTGATGCAATAGCACAGGGATTTAATAGTCTGCTAGTCACAGTGCTATCAGTGCCCGCCGTGCAGGGACACAGTGTTAGTTATTAGCCGCTGACTGCACAAACAGACCTCATTTCTTTGCTTATTTATTTATTTATTTATTTCTCAGCGAGAGTTCTGATTTAGTAAATTGGTACCGGAAAAAAGACGGGGTGGAGGTTATTTCCCATGAGTTGTTATGGCATTAAGCTCTACCGCCCTTATGGGTTTTAAGATGGCGTGTTGAGAAGACCTTGGCCGAGAATACAAAAAAAATGTGTTAACAGAATGTCATTAAATAGACCATAAACCTTTCAAAACAAGTGTATAATAAGCTATTACACAATAGCGCAGGACTTGTTAGTTTAACCAGATGGAACTGTTTTACATTAAAAGCCTTAGGTGGTGCTCTCAGTATACAGGGCCAGGCTTCTGCTAATTTGAGACATGGTTTGAAACGTTTTGAGCGGAAAATATTGGGAGTAAGTGCAGCCGCTCATAAAAAAACCTCCCAACTACTGTATCAGCAGCACAAGCCTCACGGTCTGCTGGTGAAAAAGCAGACCGTTTCTAGGCAAAATATCAAAGAATTCTTAAATCAAGAAAGATTTTCTAGACAAGTAAAAAATATTGTCTTGTTTCCAGAAAAAGAAGTCAAAAGTAAGTGATTTTTCGCTTAGAACAAGCAAAATAATGTGCCAAAAGAGTAAGCAATCTTATATAATCTTATTAAAATCTTATTTTAAACAGAAAACAAGATTACGTTGGCAGATTATTTTGCTTGTTTCAAGTAAAAACGCACTTAATTTTACATTTATTTTCTAAAAACAAGGCAATATTTTTTCTTGTCTTGAAAATAATTTGAATGTGTGCCGTCAGAATGACCAAACAGCTGATAAAACATCACAATAATCCACAAATAAATCCACATGACTCCAGTTCATCAGTTAACATCTTGTGAAGTCAAAAGTTTTGTGTTTGTAAGAAACTAATCTATTATTAAGGCATTTTAACTTCAAACTGCTAAAATGTGAGTCATCATAATCCATAATAATGAAAGTGTTATCATGGATTTCAGACTCATTTGGCCAGAAGCAACGGTTTAAGGTTAAAATGCCTTCATGATGGATTTGTTAACGATAGATTTAATGCTGAGTTGTGTGGATTACTGATGATGTTTTTATGGGTTGTTTGGTCTGTCTTTCTGATGGCACCCATTCACTGCAGTGGATCGATTGGTAAGTAAGTGATGGAATTCTAAATTTCAACAAACTAGTCCTGAAGAAGAAACAAACTCTTGATACATTTTCAGAAAATGTATGTTTTTGATTGAACTGTACCTTCAAGGATGTTAATTCAATATTAATTTAGTTAATTTAGTATATAAAATAAACTAAAAACATGTAATTATACCATATATTAGTAAATCATTATTAGTAGTAAATTATTGATTTAGATCTTGACATGGCCCCTTAAAAGTGTGGTGCAAGTGTGATGCAACACAACAGAGTGATGCAACACAATGACCAAACACATGCACTGCATATAGAAAAACATTTAAAATAAAAATAGTGTAGAAGAAACACAAGATCTTGTTTGCCTTTGTAACGACCACTGGGGCATTTATGGTAATTTTGTGAATGACTGATAACTGCGCAGGCGCATAGTGCGCGTCAGTACAAGATGACAAGGTGAAGAGATAACTTGCCCTACCGACAACTTTATTTTCTGTACACTTTCTTTTATTTGGTTCTTTTCTGTTTGTGACTTGAGTGGAGTGTTTATGTACATTTTTTCCCCTTCTCCTCACTCGCTCCCCATGTATGTGGACGAGTGTGCCGGCGCTTGAGGCGTTTTATTAAACTCGGGAAAGTACGCCATCTTCTCTTCTCCCGTGCATTATTAGCACCACACCGCTCTCCATCTGTGCTGTATAACATTGTTACACCTTCGCCATATTGACAAACACAATTGCAAAATGGATTGCTGTGGGCTGTAGGCTTGCGATAGGCTTATGATCAATTATATTGAACTTAAACAACACGTTAAACAGTATATTGACTTGTATAGACACTTTTTAAAATGTCTGTTAATGCTTTCACCTGCAACAGCAATATAGTGTGTTAAATTAGCTTTATGTGGGAGCTAGAAACTGACAGGAGCTGAATAATGACACTATTGTCTTTTCGGAGCTGCTTTACAACAGAATTTGGATCTGTCTTATATTTGATGATGTTGGCATTGTTAATTATGTTACTTCCCTGTTTAATGCTGTAAAGCTGCTTTGAAACATTTTTTCTTGTATCAAGCGCTATATTTTCGAAGCAAAAAATACATGATTTATTGATTTTTGTTATATCCAAATGTGTCACACATGCATTGATTTCTCATATCTGTGTGGTTTCTTATTAATGAAATGTCATTGTGTTTTACAGCTGAAATCTAAAATAGAATCTGACATGTAGCTTTTCCTGCCTCCAGCGCTGATGCTGTCTATTCTCTTTTTCCTTCAGACGCACAAACACACACACACACACGTACACCTCTTTCTTTTTGTCTCAGAGTGCTCCGTCTGCCTGTCTCATTGCCTCAGGATTCAATACCTTTCAGCCCTCCCTTTGGATCATTCGCGCACACACACCTTCCTCTTTTCAGCAGCACTTTTCTACAGGAATGTTACATCAACATCGCCACGGCAACGGCTGGCTGAGCAGAAGTCCTGTGAATTGAACACCGTGATAATATCAGGCATCCACTGTTCCCAGGTCAGTTAGGGACATGCCACTCACCTGTACAGCTGAAGTCAGTGTACTGCACCGCCAGACAGAAAAGTTCAGCACGGTATACGTTAGAGATTCACCAATAGTAAATTCTGGCAAATAAATATTTTTATGTTATGTCTGATTATTAAAATGTTATACTATTTTGTCTTAAAAAATTACAGCAACCGAGAGCTTTCTGACCCTGCATAGACAGCAATGCAACTGACACATTCAAGACCAAGAAAGGTAGTAAGGACATTGTTAAAGTAGTCCATCAGTGGTTCGACCGTAATGTTATGAAGCTATAAGAATACTTTTGGTGTACACAGAAAACAAATAATTTCTTCATTCAATGATTTCTTTGCTTCTGTGTCAGTCACTTCATGCACACTGTACATGTTTTCGTAAACATGTCTAAAGATTTTGAACTGAAATTTTTTTGTTCGATTTTACTTATTCAAACCAGATTATACAGACGAACTAAGAGAAATTGATGTTTTACATCAGAATGTTTTTTATCTCGTGAACGCACAATGAAGACTGACACGGAAGAGTAGTTGTTTTTGAAAAAAACACAATTTTTGTTTTCTTCATGCACAAAAAGTATTTGTGTAGCTTTATAACATAATGGTTTAACCCCCGATGTCACATGGGCTATTTTAACAATGTCCTTACTACCTTTCTGGGCCTTGAAATTTGTAGTTGCATTGCTGTCTCGGGGGTCAGAAAGCTCTCGGAATATATTAAAATATAAATGGAAAGCAATTATTGTAAATTGCAATAATATTTCACAATATTTGTTTGCTCTATTTTTCATCCAAGGTACCCTTGATGAGCAAAATATCATTTGGGCCATTAGGCCTGTTGGAAGTTCTGGACCAGATCCGCGAAACGGATTAGACATTAGTGTTTTAATGTTACATGTTAGATTCATTGCAGTTTGGGTCTCACCATGATGTTGTTTAGTGCTTGTGTGAAAGAGCACCTTCTATGTATGTTCATAGCTGCTTGTGATGGGCCTTGGTTCATCATGCAACTTTCTCATCACCACCTGCATTTGGTGGTTATCAGTGTATTTCAAAGCTACAAAACAATTTTTAGTACTTTAATGGGTATATATTGGTATATTAACAGTATATCAGTTAATGAAATTGTGGTATTTAACTGTAAATTTAACTTAAAACTGTAAAACCTAAAATGTTGTTACTGTATTTTTTATGCTTGAATTCCGTTTTTTTACCATAAATTTTACAGAATATTGTAGGATTCATATCTTGCATGTGAATTTAGAGAAACATAGTATTTTCACTTCACAATGCCTTAACTGATGGACTAGAGTTGACTGAATTACTTGTGTATTATTGTGATGTTTTTATCCGCTGTTTGGACTCCCATTCTGACGGCACCCATTCACTGCATATTGCCTGTATAGCCTCAAAGTGAGTACATTTTCAGCAAATGTCCATTTGTGGGTGAACTATTCCTTTAATGCAGCACAGAATGCTGTATAAGCAACTTGTCTGGTTCTGCTTTATGCAGATGACAGTTATTAACTCAACTGTGTCTTTTAGACACTAGTGTTGGTTATAATCAGCTCTAACTGTTTGTCATTTGTGTGTTGGTTTTCTGGGTGTGCCCTGTGTGTGTGTCTATGTGTCTATTTTGGGAGGGTCACTACACACACATTTTCACATAGACTGCCAATCAGTCATTTACATATCACCAATAATCATGTTTGTCGTTTCAAACGCTCACTCACAGCTCTTCTCTTTCTTCACAGCAGGTGCACACATGTACACTCACATGCACACAGGTGGTATATGTCGGCTGTGTGTACCATGCTGGGTTTGAGATGACTGTTGCCATTCATGCCCTGCATTGACTCCCCTCACCCTGGGGTTTGGTTTTTATTAATATCTCTGACGCCGTATGTTTTCAGTTTGAGGGCTTGTTTAATTTTAATGAGCCTCAGGCATGTGTCTCTTAGTTATTTATAAAATGTTTTTTGCTCACGGGCATCTCAAACGGCACCGAATCCCGTATCACTTTTCCTTTTTTCTCTCTCTCCCTCCTTCATCTGCTTTTAAACAGGCAGATATGGAGCATTCTAGCTTGTAGTTTTTGTTTATTGTTGATGAGGAGGTTATGAATGATCAAAAGTCAGCTAACATTCCTACAGATCATAGACAACCAAAGCCAAACAAGTAAGTGTATATCAAGCCAATTTGCATTTTGCCAAACTATTTTCTTAATGAGTAATTTTTTGATATTTAAATGCTTTTTTTAAAAGGTTAAAAAATATTTTAAAAGAACAATCACAACAACACACACTAAATTAATTGTGAAGGAAATCTCTTATGCTCACCAAGGCAGCATCTATTTGATCAAAAATACATTGAAACACATTGTGAAATATAACTACAATCTATTTCATATTTTAAAAATTTAATTTATTCTTGCAATGGCAAAACGTAATTTTAAGCAAGCATATTATTCTTTGTTTCTGTATTTATTAATGTCAATGGATTGTAAAATAGCTGCGCAAGTGAATAAAATAGGGATAATGGACAGAGAGAAAGGGTAAGAAGAGAAGTAGGTCATTCCAAAGATGTGGCAATCATTTCAAGGATTATGGACTCATGTCAAAAGTAACTGGACGGTGAACCTTGGGATTCTATTAGAACATTCCATTCTGCTCTGTTTTACGTTTCCCGGTGACTGTTGATCATGTACTAAAGTGATGAATTATGTGTGATATTAAAATAATGCCTGTGCTTAAAGTAGGTTCCATCTCGCTTTCTGAAGGTCTGTGTGGAGGAGACTGTGCTGTAATAGAATCAAATTCCATTTAGCTCTTGATGGTCGAATTATGGTGTCTGACCCTTCAGCTGTCAGTCTCAGATACTTCAGATTTAACACTCATGTCTGTTGGAAGCACTGTGTATTTTGCTGTTAATGGCATATTCTATATATGTGTGTGTGTGGTTGTATGTGTGTGTGTGTATGAATAGGGATAAATCGTGACTGATGTGGATACGCCCAATATGGTGAAAGATAATTCAGCTCTGTCTTCTCTGTCAAAGGTCATAAATCAAAAATCTATATAAAATTATGTTTCCCTGGTGGCATAATGATAAATATTATAACAGTGGTTCTCAGTTGGTTTGCTTGAAACATTTTACATTGCATCATACAAAAGTAAACAAAAATATCCTTTAAATCAAACATTCAAAATAATTAAATATGATCATAAAATGCTTATGCCCAGTAATATGCTTAATTATTAACATATACAGTACAGGCCAAAAGTTTGGACACACCTTCTCATTCAATGTGTTTTCTTTATTTTCATGACCATTTACA
>JAUMHE010000046.1:8564495-8590109 GCA_032359235.1 Enteromius mattozi | reverse complement strand
ATGGTAGCATTAATTGAAATTCGAACCTACTATATTTGTCACATTGTAATTGTCATGTGACCTACCAGCATCACTGCCATTCACAACTCCTCTTCTGTGGCCCCAAGGGATAATAAAGTGTCCATTGAATGCACAATTCAGAATCTCGCTGGAAACAGTAGGCCATCTGGAGACTTTTTGCATACTATTTTATGAATGTACGAATACTGTAAATTTGTACATACTGTTTTTGCTTACTATATAGTAGACTAGTATGCAATGTTGGATTCAGCAAGACACTAGTCCATGTCATGATTTGAGTATACTTTACTTCTTATTTATTAATCCAAAAATTGAGATGTTCTGTCATACTGTTAATTCCATTTTTATGACTGTATTCTGGGTTTTTTCCATCACAGAAATTGTATTTTTTCTTTTTTCTTTTTTTATTTCAGTGTAATGTTTTTTTTCGAGGGGGTAGGTGTCATTCAGGTTCTTCTTGAGGAATTGTGCTTTGTGTGGTTGAGTGGGCTGCCGGTTGGCTGCTGTGAGTTGGCAGGATAAGTGTCTGAGGGTATAGTAGAAGTGCCCAGTCGGTGGTGTGAAGTGGCCTTAAGTGCACTGATCCATGTAGCATGAGTAAGGCGGGGCGTCTCTGCATTGTACCCTCCACATAGAAATGGCCTGACCCATTTCAGCAACAGCCAGCGAGGGGGATGGGGAGTGGGCAGTCTGAGACTGCTAAAAATACCCCATTACCAACAGCTCCACTGCAGAGGGATCCCTGGAATTGCTGTCCTTGACTAGCATGAAGTTGGCTTGTACACTGTAGGGTCTCCAATTGCCAACCAAGACCGAAAGGGTTTCCTTGAGGTTTTCTTGCAGCTGCACTTCTGCTTTCCAATGCATCGCATTCAGTCATAGAGGAGCTCTCAGACCACATGTGAACCCGCCTATTTATTTGCAGGTGCATATATAAATGTATAGTTTTTAGGGCAGATTGAGTGGTGGCAAAATGCTTGAAATTGCACACTACGATAAATACATGTTTCCTTGTATGAAAGATCATATAAGTATATGATGTGATGCTTAAATTATTAGTTTGAAGGCAGGTGGGTGCAATCCACAGGCACTGATCCAAAATGGACCTCTAGCTTTGTATGGCAAGGGTTAACTGTTTCTCAACCATACTGTGGTAGCTGTTTGAAGATCCAATCACAATGATTTTCCACTGTTGTGACATGTGACCTGCTCAGCAACCTGAAACTGTCACGGCACAGCAAAGATTTGGCACTTCCCTCATCGTGGTCGAACAGTCACTCATAGATGATAACTTGGAGAAAATAAGCTCGTCTGTGCAGGACAGAGGTTATCTTGCTTGGAAACCTGCATGTGTTATTTACAGTCTCATTTTTTTCCTGAACTGTCAAAATGAACCATGATGATGAAATGCGTAACACGGCCGCTGGAGATTACAGTCATTTCAGGAAGTTCTGCTTTCGACCTGACACATTTTTGGACCAGTTTTTTCTTCAAAAAGGAGGAGCACAGTTAGCTGCTGCAGTGTGAAGCTGTTGGGTGTTTCCCTTTTCACTTCCAGTTTTAATAAAAGAGAAAATCGAGCTTGTTGACGTACTTAAGACTTTATTTGCCAATGCTAAAGATGTCTTTTATGGTATTTATTTTTGGTTGTACAGGGAATCCTTTTGTCTGAGCTTCATAAAAGGTCAACTCCAGAATTTCTGCACCTGAGAGAGAAGTTTTAACTGAAGGCTTTTCTTTTAATTTGTCTGCAATGTTCATGACATTGGCTGTGGGAGAAGTTGATTGCCCAGCTGGTAGCCTGTTACAGAGCAGCATGCTGTTTCACGCTCTGTATGTACTGCTGCAAGTAAATCAGTCCTGGAGGGCTACTACACTTTTTACTACTTCTTAGAGAGAGAAAGCGTTGTTAACAACATCATCTTCTCATTTTCACAGTTTGAATTTTCACAAACTCGTGCATTTGACCTCTCTTGTCCTCCTTAAACCTGTTCAGATCATCCCTTCTGCTGTTCTGGTTGGCACATTCCTTGATTTTATTATAATGAAATCTTGCTAATAAAGGCAAGGAAAGTGAACGTACTGTCAGCCCTTGTAGCTACTGAAATGGTCTCAAAGAAACTGTTCATTGACAGTCCAGTGGGGTTAAACCGTGAAGTCTGATAGTATGTTATTTGGTTTGAGGGGATGGTATTGATATGGAACTTTCTCTTCTGTTTGTGTACATGAAAATATGGAACATGATAGATGAACTTTGTCCAAGCAGTCCAAGGTCTCGTGGGGTGTATTTACACTGTCATTTACAGTGTCACTTCAAGTGTAGACATTGAATTTGTACATTTAGCAGATACCATTGTCCAAACCCATTTGAAATGCATTCAGATTCACTGCTGATCACTTTATACATTCCCTGGGGAATCCAACTTATGACACTTTTTCTTATTGAGATGACTGGGAAAAACTGCCCAGTAAACCTGAATTAACCTTATATTTTAGAGAATGGTGCTGCAGTTATTAATAATAGTAATAATGCCATTTTGAAAGAGTAATCTATAAGCGCTTACTATATTCCTTTCAGTTGTGTTCTATTCCATAAGTTTCCAGATTCAAAGCATTTTAATGTTACTTGAAAAAGCCACATATAATGTTGGGAAATAGGCTTTTTAGTCTCTCACATAGTTAAGATGGCAGGTCAGTTCCCACGCTACTTCTTAAAAAAGCCCACATAGTTCTGGCTGTAAAAGTGGGTAGTATGTCACCTTGAATCTCAGCCAGTAAGTTTGTTCTTACTATTTCCAGGCCCAGTGGAGAGTTTTCTAAACGTAAGGTGTCTTTTGATGTTTTATTTTGGAGTCGACATGCACATCTGTGTACATTTGGGCTTTGCATTTGTAAATACACATTCAGCAATAATAACACTATTTTTATTGTTATTATTATTATTAATAAAGCATTTCCTCCTTTCTTTTTTTTTTTTTTTTTTTTTGTAGGTCTCCTTGGGCTGATTGTGTGAGGTTTCAGTCACAATGAAAGCATCGCCACAGGCTGAGGGGAATGGCTTGTGAATTATCCCTGTCCTGCCACCTGCAGTCGGGCATCCTCCTCCTCCTACTCTGAAGGACGTCAGTTGTTTATGGGAACTACTGGCATTGGTCTCCTGAGGATATAGCTCTCCTTTTGGGACGCCATTTTTCCTCCCTTGCTGAGACACGGTGTAGCCAGGAGACATGGCTAACAACTCATACAGCGGGGTGAAGAACTCTGTGGCCGAGCCCAATCACGATGGAGAGTTTGGCTGCTCGCTTAAAGAGCTGCGCTCTCTCATGGAACTGCAAGGGGCTGACAGATTACACAAAATCCAGGAATCTTATGGGGACGTTAATGGACTTTGCAGCAGACTGAAAACATCACCCATAGATGGTACATAATCATTATCTTGCACTTGCTTTGCTTTCCAGAAATCGAAACGCAGTACCAGGAGGTAAAGTGGAGGAAGCAGCGACTCTTTGGATGGTTTTGATCAGCATTTTTGTCTCACTCTAAACATATAGCTGTTAGCAGTAGCGAGCAGGTCAGTTACACTTGAATGGCTTCTTGCTGAATTTTAGCGCATCTGCAGTCTATTTGGAGGATGGCTGCTGCTGTCCCGTAGCTGCTGTTCTGGCAACACATGGACAGTGTGTTGATATTTTAGACAATTGAGACATAGATCTGTTTTCCTTACTAACTGGTTAGACTAGACATAGAGAATATCCTAAATATAGCCTGTGTGCATTGT
The DNA here is from genome assembly GCA_032359235.1 of Enteromius mattozi. Lineage (NCBI taxonomy): Eukaryota > Metazoa > Chordata > Actinopteri > Cypriniformes > Cyprinidae > Enteromius > Enteromius mattozi. The sequence continues at coordinate 8,586,310 of JAUMHE010000046.1, read as the reverse complement.
CTGTGTGTTTGACAATTGAAATAAAAGTTCTTAATGTCAAACACAAATGTGTTCACCATCCCATATTATAGTCTGTGGAATTGCAGTTACAGCAGGGACGTTACAGCTTCTTTTTAGACATCTATTTGTGCTTGCACTTTATCGTCCATCTCTTTATTTGTCTCCAGGGCTGCAACTAATGACTGTTTAGATTTTTTTATATATATAAAGTAAATCACAAATATTCACTCTATGAACTATTTTAAGCAACATAACACCTGCTGTTAGCATGCACTTAATTAACTTGGAATTTATAACATTTACCAATAAGAATATATCAGCAATATAACCGCATACACATATTAAACAGCACAAGCAATCTGTGGGAGCACCTGACACTCCATATGCAGCCATATGCTTATGACTATTTTTGAACCATTTCATATCAAATCCCTCCATTCTTGGACAGCTTGGTTCATGAACTTGTTGATATAGATTCTTCAATTTAAATGATCAATTCTTTTCATTGTTTTGGGGTTTTTTTTGTTTTGTTTTTTTAGTGTTTGTTTGGTTGTTGCAGCCCTGTTTGTCCCTTTTGTGCTCTCCCACCATCTCGGTTTACTATTTTGCACTTTCACAAGGGGAGTGTGGGCAGGTATATAGTCTTTAGGGTAAGATAGAAAAGTGCAGAGTCAGTGTGCAGTCCACAGCTGCAGCTCCATTGGTTTATTACCTCTCTGTAGACATTAGGTTTAATCGCTGGCCTGACCTTGATTGAACTCTTGGGGGAAGGGATTTTCAGTTTGATCCCAGATTAAAACGGCACCATGTCCATAGCAGTTCTCTACAGGCTCTTTGAGACGCAATTCTCTCGTGCGTGAACACACAAGGGCTGCAGACCAATATTTCACTGTCTGCTGGAGACTTCTGGCCAGTGTTTCCATGAGAATACTTGCAGTATTCTCTATTTAACATGCAGGCTTGATCAGCACTAATACGTCTTTGGTACTGAAAGTAAAAATGTAGCACACATTCCTGATGGAGAACTCCTAAGGGACCTGCCCTCTCCAGTATTAGTGTCTTATTGACCCTTAGTTTTGCTTCTACACTCTAGAAAATTTGAGGTATCATTCATGCTTGTACCACAAAATATGTCTGTATGAACAATAATAATAGAGATGATTGTGTTAGCGTTGCTCCTAGGTCTTAAACGTATCTTGACACTTGGCATCATGAATAATGTTTGGCAGAGCACCAAAATCAATCTTTCAGTCTTAATAATGAGGTAATTCAACATGTCTGCTATGTACGGCATGTTTGGATGCTTACATGTAGTGTCACCTGACCTCACAAGGTCTGACTTTTATTAGCAGGTGATGAAATACGGAGTGATTGAAACCAAAGCTTACGGTGCAGTCTGCAATCCAGAGCTATACCTTTGTCATAGTGTCAGTGGAAACTATAGCATCAGTGAAAATGCGTATTTCGACTTCCCAGCTCAAATAATGGGGTCATACTGATAGCATCGATATGACTCCTAAAAATATGGGTATTGTTTCGTGAATAGACTGTCTGAAACTTGGCCCATGCTGTGCCTGAGCTTTGTATACCGTGTGAATTGTGCATTAGTCATAGAAGAATAGTCTAAGAATTTTCCCCCTAGATATTCTATTCAGTGGCCAGACTGATAAAGGGCCCTGTCGCTTAGCCATTCTCGCTACACGGCACACGTCTAACTGAGATCGGAGCCCCACAGCGATCCGCCAGTTTAGCTGTGCCCTGTTCCCTCCGCTTCACAATAGCACTCTGGCAAGCAGCCCTGCTGTTATGACACGTTTTACAGCTTAATCAGATCACTCAGCTTTGCCATAGGAAATTAAGCAGTCATTCAAGATTACAGGAGCTTTGACAATTGAAAAGGGATTTCTAATTAGTAAGTAGGCCATTTCTCAATTTCGTAGCAAAGCCAGCACTAATCTTTCTACTCTCGAATTTAACTAGTTACTTTTTTTTTTTTTTTTAACAGCTCTTTTGGGTTCACTTGAAATCGTGATGTTCTTCTCATCTAATTCGGGTGAAATTGAGTCTGTATTTATGCCGGCCGGTTCCTCGAATCTATTGTATTACGCAATTTGCATGTGTGGACATGAGGGACTTCTACTGCAAATTAAATGCCACCGCTCAAGATTTGTTTTAACTGATGGGATTTTTGATTGAACGAGCTACTAGTATATATGACCCAGCCTTTCGTGGGCCCAGAGGACAAACATTCCTTGGGCATTAAGAGTGGAAAATAAGCGGTAAATTGATATTCGCTAAATGATTTAATCGAAATATCTCTAAAGGATGTCTCCGAACAGACTAAACTTCTTAAATCATGTTTGTAAGGTATACAACCAAGCTTCATCCAGTACTTTTACTACGTATGACCTGAGCTCTGACACATAATGTGGATAATGTTAAAGGTGGAGTGTGGGTTTTCTAGTGCTTTCTTCTTCCTCAGATTCAGTTATAAGTTTATTTAAATGAAAAGCATGAACTCTCATGCACTTGCGGAGCAGAAGCGCACTTCAACATTAGCTCAAACAATATTGAAAGTTTGAAACTGAATTGTATAGAAAAGAGGCACAGAATACCATACACTTCACCTTTAAGTGAAGTGCACCTGTCAGAAATATCCTTTTGTCTCTTAAGCACTTACTACAGGTATTTATGAATGAGATCTTAGTAAAAAAAATTAAATATTGCAACTAAAATTTAACCAGCATGCTAAATAATGGAAGCTAGGTGTGTTTGTGAGATGGCAAATTAGCAGCAATGGCTTTGTGTATGTTGTTGTCTGTATATTGAATGAATTGATGAGCATGGTTATTTATTATTTAATGTTTTCTCTTGCCTTGTCTAGCTTGTTAAATATTTAATAGGTGCTCTGTTAGTAATGTGCCCCATTTCTTTTATGGATTAACGCATTAGAGATTAGTAAAAACAATTTCTTTTCCGTAGAGGCCCCTGTTTTTGTGGCTTTTAAGGTCTCGGGTGAAAGTAGAAATTGTCAGATGATTTGGATTCTCTTGGGAAACTGCAAAAACCTTGGAGTCTTTGCTGAAACTAGCGCTATCACTAGTGTGAGGTTTACAATGTAAAGCACATTAGCACTTCCAGTCATCACAATGGTAGTTCTGCTCTCAGTGGAATAGCATGGAAATGAATAATTAGCTGTCTAAATGGCCATGTTTTGCTGGTCTTAGAAGCCCCCCCCCTCTCTCTCTCTCTTCTGTTGAGTTTAATCTTTCCCTCAGTGATGTTTCCGAGTAAGTGTGTGCATGACCTGGAGTGAGAGTGGAATTGAGATGTGTATTGCAGCATAAATGCATTTTTGACAGAGGTGTAAGAGCTGACTCATCTGCTCCTTAGCTCACTCTCCAAGCAGGGACACAGAATGTAATCCTCAGCTTCAATTTTCACACTACACAAGCCTGGATTTAATGCACTGGCATTGAATCAGGAAGAAGTTTTCAGCAGGTAGCTGCTGTAGTTTCATCGAGTACAAGCAGACACAATTTGAATTTAGTTTCATTGGCTTTGCTTCCTTAGTTACCGATTTTGACCTGATGACTGCGACACCTGAAGATTTGCCTACTGATCATTCAGGGTCTGTGATAGAACTGATGGTTCAAGTCTTAATTTAAAATGCTCATGTCGCCTCAAGTTTATAGTTTTAAATTTTATTGTTTGCTGCATTTACTCTATCACAAAGATTATGACGTTTGGGTTATTCTGTAAATGTCCCCTACAATAGAAGCCAATAGAGAAATATTTAAGAAACAGTGAAGGCGTTATTAGACTGCAAATCTAACTTTTAACTTTTTTCTTACCTATATATTTTTTTAAATGAACGTAAAATAGTATTTTTCTTGTGAAACATGCTCTAATAATCTTTGTTTTATTCACAACTCCAAAAAGTGTTGTTAGAATATAGTACTAACAGCAAGAAGGTCATAGCTTTGAGTTTTTGAATCAATATGCTCTCATTTAAATTTATGCATTTGGAAGATGCTGAGGCCTAATGGATAGGGAGTTGGACTTGAAACCCAAAGGTCAGGGTTCGAGTCCCAGGTCCGGCAGGGATTGTGGGTGGGGGGAGTGAACCAGCACTCTCTCCACCTTCAATACCACGACTGAAGTGAGACCCTTGAGCAAGGCACCGTCCCCCCAACTGCTCCCCAGGCGCCGCAGCACTGGCTGCCCACTGCTCCGGGTGTGTGTTCACGGTGTGTGTGTGTGTGTGGTTGATCACTTCTCACTGCTGTGTATGTGCACTTGGATGGGTTAAATGCAGAGCACAAATTCCTAGAATGGGAAACCATACCTGGCCACATGTCACGTCCTTTCCTTTCCTTTCCTTTCCTTATCCAAATCAATTTGCATTGCATTCAAGGTGTACATTTTATCAGTTCATGCATTGCATTCCCTGGGTGTCAAACCAATGAAGCTGGATCTCCTAGTGATCAGCTGTTTGAGCTACAGGAATGCCTATATACACTGCCTTGAATGCAATGTAAATAGCTTTGAAAAAAATATACAATTCATACAAATCTCGCAAACATTGTAGTTGTCCAGACAAAATCTATTCTGTTGTGTGCAGTCAAAAGCCAAGCAGAAATGTGGTTTGAGACAGTGAGTGTTTTATGCAGCGAGACCTTCAGCTCAGTGGGAGAAAGCAAGAGCAAGAGCAGCTCTATGGCTTTGCTGAGCAATGTGGAGGATGTTGTCATGACAATAGGCTCTGCTGACCAGGCTGCTCTCTGGTCTGGCAGGCAAACCATCCTGTTCAGTCACACATACACATTCATTCTGACGGCCAGACACTAGATGCATAAACATGCATACATGCATGCTTTTCTTCCACATGGCTCATTTAGCTCATCTAGCCATCCTTTTTTTCGTCTGTTAACATGTGGTGACTGAGTGAGTGAACTGAATGCACACACCATGACTTCTTTGAATACCTTCTTTGAATATAGAGAGTTATTCAAATGGGCAAACCAGAGGACTGCTGTTAAACCAGTGCATTTGAATGGTTCCTGAGAATGACCGTGTACAATACACCCAGCATTTGTTTAATGTCCTGTCAGTTTTGGTGTTTCTCATTTGGCCTGGATTTAGTCAAAGTTTGCAAACCCAGGAAATTCTCATGATCTTGTGTCAAAATCCCACAAGCTGCTGTAGTGGCAGTATTAATGGATTAGCTGTGCTAATAGCTCCTAATCGATTAAATACCAAACTGTGTAAGCTGTAATTATACACAAAGTATGATTTTAGCCTGGACATGGTTTAAATCGTTACTAGTTCTGTCAGACACATGACTGTTACTGTATAGTTCTAAGAGTGGAGCTGGTTAAAGAATCTCATAGTAATATAATAGAAAAAAATGTTTTGTTTTTTTTTTATTTTATCTTTTTTCAGAAAGGACATAAATGTATAAAAAATTACAGTAAAGTAAAAATTTCAGTTTTCCAACTGAAATATGTTTTTAACAAAGTTAATGTTCTATTGGGCCCTTGGTGAGAAAGTGACTTCCTTTAGAAACAGCTAAAAGTCTTAACAACCTTAAATGGTTGAACGGTAATGTAAATAGATATAAATGTTAAATAAAATTTTAGATTTGTGTAGATAAATCCCTCATTTTATTCTTATTGCTTCTTTCTGACCCTTTGATCTTATTCAGAAAGTCTTTATCTTTAAAAGCTGCTGTTTTTGACCCACAGGTCTTTTTTCCTCGCTAATCCTGACTCTCATAGAAACTCATTAAGCATCGTCTGCTGCTATATAAGAGCTGTGTTCAGTGTTTACTTGAATTATTAATTGTTTTTTTTTCTTACTCTTTTCTTCCAGGATTAAGTGGGCAGCCTGCAGATATTGAAAAAAGAAAAGTAGCATATGGACAGAACTTTATACCTCCGAAAAAGCCAAAAACCTTTCTTCAGTTAGTATGGGAAGCATTACAAGATGTAACATTGATTATTTTGGAAGTGGCAGCAATAGTTTCTTTAGGCCTTTCTTTTTATAGACCTCCGGATACAGAAAATAGAAGTGAGTAACCTACTTATTTCCTTCTGCTTTATATATAGTTCATGATCTCAATTTCAGGTTGTTCTGAACTGAGTTTTATTGTGTGTGTAGATTGCGGGAAGGCAGCAGGTGGAGTAGAGGATGAAGGAGAAGCTGAGGCCGGATGGATAGAAGGAGCAGCTATCCTCCTATCTGTTATTTGCGTGGTGCTCGTGACGGCCTTCAATGACTGGAGCAAAGAGAAGCAGTTCCGTGGCTTACAGAGCCGCATTGAACAAGAGCAGAAGTTTACGGTGGTTCGGGGAAGCCAGGTCATTTCGATCCCTGTGGCCGAGATTGTCGTTGGGGACATTGCACAAATTACATATGGTAAGCTGACATAAATTTGCAGGGAACTTTCATTTCCTTTTTAAGAGGGAGTATGACTGTAGCGTTAAACAAAAATGTAACTCTACCAGTCTTACATTTCACTGGTTTTGAGTAATTCTTACCTTTTCCTGTATAGTCAACTTGAAATACATTTAAAAGCTGCTGACAGTTATGTACATTATTGTGATGGGATACTTTCTTCATCAGGTGACCTCCTGCCTGCTGATGGCGTTCTCATCCAGGGCTATGACATCAAAATAGACGAGAGCTCTTTAACTGGAGAGTCTGATCTTGTGAAGAAATTAATGGAGAAAGATCCTATGCTGCTGTCAGGTGGGACATGAAATTGCAATCTGTAGAAACTGCAATATTTGTCTGCACATTTTAGACTTTTCTGTGTCCTGTCTTACCTCTATCTAAAAGTTCAGCCAAACCAAATAAATGTCCATCTTGGGAGTTCAGATGTTTGCTATGTAGGACCTGCTCCCTCTCAGAGAGGCTATTGCACATCTTCAGCTAATCCCATTTTATGAAAGCCAGTTGATCCTCTGATAGAATGACATTGCTGTGTGCCATCCCAGAGGAGATGAGGGGGATTTGTAAGCCTGAGTGGGCACTTCTCCAGCAGAGCCTGCGTTAGCATGCCGAGTCTACCCCAGTAGAAAACCTCTCCCTGACATTTTTTTTTCATAGACCCCCTTCTCAAGCTTAAACAATTATTGAGAGCTGTATTAAAGCTCATTTCTGAAGGCCAGAAAATTGGCTACTTTTTTCTGGACAACTAATTACGTTTCAAACTGAGCTGTGTGTGAATGTTTTAGATCCAGTCGTCAATATATTGGCACTAATATGGACCGCTTTCTGCTTCATCTGGCCCTTATTCACCTCGTCTTCGTCTCTGTAGGTACTCATGTCATGGAGGGCAGTGGAAAAATGGTTGTCACTGCTGTCGGAGTCAATTCCCAAACTGGAATCATCTTCACGTTACTGGGGGCGGGAGAAGATGATGAAGATGAGGAGGAAAAGGAGAAGAAAAATGAGAAGGAGAGAAAGAAAGAGAAGAAAAGTAAGTTGTCTGTATTATTCTGTCATTTTTAGTCTGCCTCAGAAACTAAAATAGACCAACCAGTGGCCTTTTCAGACTGTAGCTACTGTGGGTGCAGAGAAATGAATAGGCTGCACATGTGTGTGCGCGCCCCAGCGTTCATGAAAGTGTGCTTTTGTCAAACGAGAGATTTTATTTTTTTTGTATTATTTAGAAGTATTTTTCTGTCTGGTAAAAAATGTCTGAAGCAATGACTTAGAAAAATGTAACGATTTCTTGTGTGCTCCATTAACTAACTGCCATTTAATGCATTTCTGCAGCCCGTGGCTCACGTGTTGGGTCTCTAAATGAGTGCCTGCAGATACATGAATATTTCAGTACTTGAAGAGGTTGGGCCCCAAGTTGCTGTTCAGTGACTGTGCACCTCATTGCAATTTTGTGCATATGTGGTCCAGCCACGGCAGTTGGTTTAAAAAATAAATAAATAAATAAACCTCATAAGGTTGTGGCACACATCTGTTCGTAAATATTCGAGGGCCTTTTCTCATTCTGCTAAATCAAAGAGAGGATTTGCATAATTGGAAATATGTTTAAATGTGCGCTGCACAACCGTCGCTTGCATAATGGTGAATAATGAATAAATTAGTGAGTGTTTGTTATATGGCTTATCTTTCTCTCTCTTTCTCTAGATAAAAAGCAGGATGGCTCTGTGGAGAACAGAAAGAAAGGTGAGTAACCCTATTGACTTAATGACATAATGAACACCATATTGGCTTAGAAGGCCAGCCTCTTACATGCTGCAGCCTGCATTAAAAACATCGCCTTAACCCATTAGTGCTATTGGATCTTCATTAAAGCTTATCCACACTAGTGTGAGGTGTAAAAAAAATGTGCATGTGTGAGGGTTTGAGAAGTTAGCCTAGTTTTTGGACTTTTAAAATTATGCAACGTTCAAAATTTTGGAAGATTTGAAAGGAATACTTTTCAGCTAGGATGCACTGATTTGATCAAAAGTGACAAAACTGCAAATGAGAAACATCATGTGACACCGAAGACTGGAGCTTCTGAAAATTCAGCTATGCCAATACAGGAATTAAGTACGTTTTAAAATGTATTAAAATAGAAAACCGTTCTTTTGAATTACAGTAGCAGTAATAAAATTTCACTGTATTACTGTTTTGGTCAAATATATGGATACATGGTGTCTTTCTGAATACGGATTTACTATTTGGGGAAAAAGTGTCACACATTTTTGTTTTTTGTCATGTTATGTTTTTACTGTTTATAATGGCAGGGCCTGCCGTCTTGTCTTTTTGGCTTGTCGTTTCTGATTGCGCTTTAACTCCCCCTTAATAAAGTTAATACTTGTTTTGAACATTTTCTTTGTCATCTGTAGATTGATTTTAATTAGAAGAGGAAAATCGATTTAAATCATAATTTTTATTGTTAAAAAAAAATCTTTTGTTTTGTTTTTTGTTTTGTTTTGCTGCAGCTGTGTTCAGATACCCAGATATCTGCACCTGTCTCCCTGCAAACCTTTTATTATCTAAAATCACCTGCCCAAGCAGGAAAGAGTCCACAGTCAGGCCGCCCTGTGTTTAGAAACCAACTGTGTAGCGTTTACTCTAAAAGTAGCGCACGCCTGTGTTTACTGAAGCCCCAGCTACAGATCGACCTGCCAGAAATGAGCTCTAATCCACCAGACTAGCATTACAGCTCTGTGAGTAGAGCGCAGCAACACGGCACAGTAGAATAGCAGTCCCACATCGCCCCTTACTCCCCGCTAATTCAAACGCAGTCGCATTACCTCACATCACACACCGGTTAAATCCTGCACACAGGCCGACTGCGTCATGCTACAGCAGCGATAGGCGGAGATGCCCTGCTGCGTGCTTGTCTGTATGATTGCACGCATGCTGAGTTCTTTGTTTGTGTGGTGTCACCTCACTGGCAGGCTGTACTTTCAGCACGCAGAGCAACGGCCTTGAGATCAGGATAAGTGTGTGCATGTCGTCTTTTATAACCGATAGTGATAAGTGATGGACTGGACATCTGAGTGTGACGACGAGGTTTTATGTCTCCTAGGATACTTGGTCACATGGGTTTGCTTGTGGCTCCTAAATGTGAGGATGATCTTAAGCTGTTTTTACGGACTGTAATAAAATTATAATTCATTTATAATCACTATTATAATTAATTTATCTGCTCACTTAATTATTTGTCACGAGAGGGGAGCCACAATTTAATTAGAAAATGCTTCCTGTGTTGCAAGTGTAGAGAAAAATCATAATCACCACTTAAATTCACTGCATATTCAGTGTTATTTTATTCTATTTGTAGCTAAAGCCCAGGATGGTGCTGCAATGGAGATGCAACCTCTAAACAGTGATGAAGGGGCTGAGGGTGAAGAGAAGAAGAAAGCCAACTTGCCAAAGAAAGAGAAATCCGTTTTGCAAGGGAAACTGACCAAATTAGCGGTTCAAATCGGAAAAGCAGGTAAGCATGGTTGCTTTGAGATCATCTATTGTGTTTAAAACTTAAAATAATTAACACTTTAGGAGGTGGAAGCATTTGAAGTGTATACTTCTCTGGGAAAACTGGCCAAATATATTGATGACGACTCTTGCATTACACAGTGGATTCTTGCATTGCGTTGGATTATTGTCTAATCAAATACTCTCTAAAATGAAAATCCTGCCCAAGTACCTTCTGCAACTAGCAGTAGGTTCATGACCGTGACATAGCTAAAGTCTGTCTTGCCAAACTTCTGGTTTCAATAGGAAATATGTCAACACAGGACAGAAAACAGCATTTGTCAAGCAACTTTCTGAGCATAACAGGCAATTTCACAGTGGTAATGGTTTTTGCTGGGGCCTCATATTTGCGCAGCGTGGGATTCAGAGGTCTTAATATATGTGTTCCTGTGCAGGTCTGGTGATGTCAGCCATCACAGTGATCATCTTGGTGGTGCTGTTTGTGGTGGACACTTTCTGGGTGCAGGGACTTCCTTGGGAAAAAGAGTGCACTCCCATTTACATCCAGTTCTTTGTCAAGTTCTTTATCATCGGTGTGACTGTGCTGGTGGTGGCCGTCCCTGAGGGTCTTCCGCTAGCTGTAACCATCTCGCTGGCTTACTCTGTCAAAGTATGACCCTGCATCTTCTGTTTAAATGTTCATGGTCTGTACTGACCATCTTGTGACATTAGCCCTCTGTCTAGACCTTGTTAGTCAACAAAGTACATGTTGATCCAATAATCATATGAATTGCCATGTCTTTATGCATCTATTAACTGCTGTTATAGCAATATTACTTCTCTGGATTTCTGCCATTTAATTGGGGATTAGTGGACTGTTAATGTTTAATCTTGTTCTCAATCTGTTTATTGTTGATCTGTCTGTGTATCACCTTCCTCCCCCATTCCATCTAAATTTTTTCATTGTTTTACTTTGCAGAAAATGATGAAAGACAATAATTTGGTGAGGCATCTTGATGCCTGTGAAACCATGGGCAATGCCACAGCCATCTGTTCGGATAAAACAGGGACTTTGACTATGAACCGGATGACAGTTGTTCAGGTTTTTATCGCTGACAAGCACTACAGAAAAGTCCCTGAACCTGATGTCATTCCTTCCAGTACCATGGACTTGCTCATACTGGGCATCAGTGTCAACTGTGCTTACACCACCAAAATCATGGTGAGTCCTTAGGCAAGCATAATACCCATATTTTTTAAAAGTACTTTCATTTAAAATAAACTTTTTATTGAGCATTTTTAACTACACAGGTAAATCTCACCAGTGTTGCTATTCTTAACTAAATCTATTATCAAAATTGTTGGGTAAATAAATTGAAGCTAAAATCTAATATAAATATTACATGAGAATTAAAAACTAACAAAAAAACGCTAAATCTAACAAACTTTAAGTACACAACATTTTATTGAATTTTTTTTAACTTGTTTATCTTCTTTTTCAGTCCCCTGAGAAAGAGGGAGGCCTGAATCGTCAGGTGGGCAACAAAACTGAATGTGCCTTGCTGGGCTTTGCCTTGGACTTGAAAAAAGACTATCAAGCAGTCCGCAACGAAATCCCTGAAGAGAAGTTTTACAAAGTCTACACATTCAACTCCATGAGGAAATCCATGAGCACCGTGCTAAAGAATGCTGACGGAAGCTACCGAATGTTCAGCAAAGGAGCCTCCGAGATTCTCCTTAAGAAGTATGCCATCCTCAATCATAAATGTTTGGTCATTGTTAATGCCTGACACAAGTTCACGTCTTTAGCATCTTCTATTATAAGTATTCTAGTGCTTTCCTTAAAGAAGCATGTGAGAGGTATGTCAGCAAACTTGATTGGCAGATCAAATGCTTCACCTCCCCCTCCAGTGTTACTGATAGATTTCCCCGGAGAAATTACTTGGATGGCTCAGTTGCTGTGAGCTGTTGGATATCTGCAATATCTTACCTGCTCTCTCCTCACCCAGGTGTTATAAAATCCTGACAGCGACGGGCGAGGCAAAGGTTTTTCGGCCCAGGGACAGAGATGACATGGTGAAAAGAGTGATTGAACCAATGGCCTCCGAGGGCTTGAGGACCATCTGCCTGGCTTATAGAGACTTTCCTGCCTCTGAAGGTGAACCAGACTGGGATAACGAGAGCGATATCCTGACCAGGCTCACCTGTGTGTGTATCGTGGGCATTGAAGACCCAGTTAGACCAGAGGTAAAAGCCTTAGCTATTTAAAAGGAATTATTTTAACTTTTTAACTACATTCTTTAACGAGAGACTCTATTGCGCTAGCATGTAATGTCAGATAATAAGCTCTCTCAGTCACGCTCCTTTATTCTTTTCTGCTCAGGTCCCTGATGCCATTAGAAAGTGCCAGCGTGCTGGAATCACAGTGCGCATGGTCACCGGGGACAATCTTAACACTGCTCGTGCTATAGCAACTAAATGTGGCATCCTGCAGCCAGGAGATGACTTTATTTGCTTGGAGGGCAAAGAGTTCAATCGCCGGATCCGTAATGAAAAGGGAGAGGTGAGAAGCACAATTTATTAGCAGCAAGACTCAGAGAAACTTACAAGCTCATAATATAACCCCTTTTTTTTCTAGATTGAACAAGAGCGGATTGACAAAATATGGCCTAAACTCCGGGTGCTGGCAAGATCTTCACCAACAGACAAACATACACTAGTCAAAGGTGCTTAGAGACTCACTCCTCCAGCATGAAGAAAAAGTAGTATAATTCTGCTCTGTAACGTCATGCTGTTTGTATTGACGCTTGTCTTTTCCTTCAGGTATAATTGATAGCACCGTTTTGGAGCGGAGGCAGGTTGTGGCGGTAACGGGAGATGGCACCAATGATGGCCCTGCCTTAAAAAAGGCCGATGTTGGGTTTGCCATGGTATGTGGGTCTGCCTGACGTAGCTACAGCAAAAAATGATTCCTCCAAGGATTCTGTGTGCTAGATTTAGTTTTGAATGGCTTTTATATGGTGTTTCTTATTCTCAGGGCATTGCCGGCACAGACGTGGCTAAAGAAGCCTCTGATATCATTCTCACTGATGACAACTTCAGCAGCATCGTCAAGGCCGTCATGTGGGGGCGGAACGTGTATGACAGCATTTCAAAATTCCTCCAGTTCCAGCTCACCGTCAATGTGGTGGCTGTGATCGTGGCCTTCACTGGAGCTTGCATCACACAGGTATCACTATAAAAAGCTCTCTTCTGCCATAAGGCAAAATGACAGAGTTGCGGCTGACGGAGCTGTTAAGCTAAATAGTACAGCTCTACATGAAGGATTGCATGTTAACAGATGCACCATGGTGGCTGATGGAAGCAGCTGATTGCTACCCATCCTGTGTGAAGTGATTGGAAATTGTTAGTCTTAGGCAGGAAGACTTGCAGGCAGTCAGCATGGGGCCTGGCACTGCTGTCCACAGGCCAAGCACCAGTCCGAAATGAGCCAGCTCTCCTCTGTTAAATGGAATGATAGTCGGGCTGATTGCAGTTGAGGTCCTGTGTTATTGCATAATGAATGGGAGGATTACATTTGCGCTTTGCTTTGCTGTCAGTAGCCAAGGCTGAACGTAGCCTCAAGCCTCAGGTGTTGTGCTTGTTTTTTGTGTAATTTGCCCTAGAAATTGCTCATGATCAAGCAGACTCTGTCAGACCCCACCAAAATTTCAGCACCTGTCTTTCATCAGTATTCGCATCTTTAAATTCGTAATGCAGAATTTTATAGGAAAAAAAAACAGATTCAGTACTCGTGCAAATGCACAGCTGAGAGGGTGTTTTTGAATGTTACGAAGGTGGCAGCAGTGAATGAGGTCAGAACGGTCACCTCCTGTTCTCTCTCACTCTCACAGGACTCTCCTTTGAAAGCTGTACAGATGTTATGGGTAAATCTGATTATGGACACATTTGCCTCTTTGGCCTTGGCCACTGAACCCCCCACTGAATCACTTCTGCTGAGGAAGCCTTACGGCCGCAATAAACCCCTCATTTCCCGGACAATGATGAAGAACATATTGGGTCATGCGGTCTACCAGCTCACCATCATCTTCACTTTACTTTTTGCTGGTAAGAACTAACAGCAGATGTGATTGAGCCAAGCTATGTGCATTATAATAACATAAATCAAACGTGCGCTGCTTTGCTTTCTGCTTATTCTCAGGTGAAAAGATTTTCGATATTGACAGTGGACGTAACGCCCCTCTTCACGCACCTCCCTCTGAGCACTACACCATAGTCTTCAACACCTTTGTGATGATGCAGCTGTTCAATGAAATCAACGCACGGAAGATCCACGGAGAACGAAATGTTTTTGAAGGCATTTTTAACAACATGATCTTTTGTTCCATCGTCTTTGGGACTTTTGTTATTCAGGTATGTTTTGTTATTCATGTATGAATGCCCATAATCAGAGCATATATTGATACTGATGTCACAAACTTTTATTTTTTATCTCTCTCTTAGATCGTGATAGTGCAATTTGGAGGAAAGCCATTCAGCTGTGTGGGTCTGAGCATTGAGCATTGGCTATGGTGCGTTTTCTTGGGCTTTGGCGGTCTACTATGGGGACAGGTGAGCTTCATCCAACTTTTCCTCCCTATGTTATACAAAGCAGCTTCTTGTAACTTGCTCTCAAAACACCAATCCAAACTCCTCAATAGTAATAAAGCACTGCCCCCTAAAGGCAGTGAAGTGAATTACTGGATTTAGCAATTAGTTTTAGTTTTCTGTATGAATTGTCTACTTGATATACATCTACATCTATGCCTTCGTTTAGGTCATCTCAACCATCCCAACGAGCCGGCTGAAGTTCCTGAAGACTGCTGGTCATGGAACGCAGAAGGAAGAAATCCCAGATGAGGAATTGGAGGAGCTGGAGGACCTGGATGAAATCGATCATGCTGAGCGCGAGCTCCGCAGGGGGCAGATCCTCTGGTTCAGAGGCCTGAACCGCATTCAGACTCAGGTAACCTCTCGAAAACCGCACAACTCTGCAGCCCAAGCTCAGGAACCCGAAGCTCACCTTGCTTAATCAATTTTGATTTTCATTTCCCTTTCTCTGATTATGGTTTGAGTTAGTACTTCTTCCAATCGATCCGCCACTTATGGTGACCTTATACTGGTGGAAGAGGGTTTATTAATGCAGTTTGTCAGTGCAATAAGCCGATCAATGCTAAAGGCAAATGTCAGGTCAGGTTCTTTTAATTCAGTGCCTTTTTTTTCTCTCTCTCTCTCAGCTGCTCTCTGTCCCTGTCTTCTTTTATATGGGTGCCCTTCTTTCTCTATCCCTCTTCTTCTCACTTCTTCCTCTCACTCTCTGTCTTTCTCTTTCCTGTGCGTTCTCTGGGCCTATCACACTCTCTGATTCCTTCCAGATGGATGTTGTGAGTGCGTTCCAGAGCGGAATTTCCTTTCAGGCGGCCGTCAGGCGCCAGCCCTCCAGCACCAGCCAACAGCACGATGTAACCAATGTTTCTAGCCCTACACATGTAGCCTTATCTCCTGCTACTGCCTTCAACACCGCTTCTGCCACTGTCGGGTGTGAGTGCGTGTTTATTAGTGCATGACAATTAACATTTCCTCCTCTCGCCTAACGGTCTTCATTCTTCTCCTTAATGTCCTTCCTTCTCTCTCTTTCTCTCGCTCTCTTGTTCGAAACGAAATGTATCTCCAAACATCTTCCACATCGCTTCTCAATGTTAACGGCTGTGTATCTTAAGTGTTAAGGTTGAGGTTTCTGTGTCTGTGTTTGATGGCTTTGGCTGGGTTCTCACCGACGAAGAGTCGTTGTCTAATCCCATCTGGTGTGTCTGCAGCCCTGCGCGTGCTCGCCAGGCTCCTAGTCTACTGCCAGTAAATTTTTTGAGTATACGCCCATGGTCACAACAATAACCCGACCAATCACCGCAAATTGGTCTTGTGAATGGGTTTTTGGGACATTTTCAAGGCAGCGTTCTGGTAAGTATCTGTAGGATCAAACAAGATGTTCTGTGCTGTAGTTTAGACAAATGAACTTCCTCTCCTCTTCCTGTAGTTCGTCACATGTCCAGTTCACTCATTCTGAGACATTGGCGTTACTGTCTGTACTCGACACGGTTTCCTCTTTCTCACGCTGTCTCATATTCTATTCGGTGCCAGTTTTGTCATCCTCTTTCTCTCTGTCTGTCCTTATTGATGTAACTTCGTTATTTTACAGGGAAGGTCTGCGACTGGATGAGAAAGCTGGTGGAATCATGTCGTTTCTGTTTGTCTTTTAGCTCGATTTTCTAACCACATCAATATTTCCATCTTTCATCAGGTCCTGGCTGTCCACAAACCCTTTTTTATCTGTTCAGGGCACTTTGTATTCTGTTTGAAACTGTCTCTTGTTCTTGCTAATGAAAAGCACATTGGGAAACAGGGTACGATACTGACTGCCGCATATTCCTTCTTAGATTCTGTGAAATGTGTCATGGGCTATACTCAAAGGTTTACCTCTGTTGAAACACAAGGTAGCGCTGCTCTGCATGGGTCCAGTCTCTAGACTGTTTGTGGTTTTACTTGTGCTGGTTAGCTTAAACTTGCTTGGCTGCTTTAAAGTTCTGCGTCTCGACTTCACAACATAATCAGTGATCGATCCCTCCCCTCCAATACAAGCATGCCCGACAATATTAACCTCATGTGTTGAGCTGTGTCCTCTGGGGTTACCTTGGCCTCTCTCTCTTCTGTTCTCTCTCTCTCTCTCTCTCATTTGCATTTTGAAAAATTGGCTTTAAGTGATTTACAACTGAGAAGACGCCCAAGTTCTTTCCAGTTTATTTCTCAATCCTGAGAAAAGAGGATATTCTATCCCTCGGTCAGAGGATAAGCTCACCGTAACACAAGCATCAGGTTTTCAAGAGTTCGTCCACTCTTTCTCTATCTGCCAGTTGCACGACATCTGACCGCTCACACACACTCTCTCTCAAACGGTTTTGGTGCGCTAACCTCACTTCTCTTCACTCATCAATTAAAACCAGCCCATTTGGCCTTTGGTTTAACCTGTACTTAAAACAAATAATAATAAAAAAGTGATGTTTCACCTTGTATGCCTTTCGTGTACGTGTGTGCAATTGAGCGGTTGATCTTTGTGAGAGGCAAGACTGACTTTGCATACCGTTCTCCCGCAGATCCGAGTGGTGAATGCATTCCGCAGCTCGCTGTCGCCCTATGAGGGCCTGGAAAAGCCGGAGTCTCGCACCTCCATCCACAACTTCATGACCCATCCGGAGTTCCGAATAGAGGACTCTGAGCCCCACATCCCCCTCATCGATGACACTGACGCGGAGGACGACGCCCCCACTAAGAGAAACGCCACACCCACGCCTCCTCCCCCACCCTCTCCCAATCAGAACAATAACGCCGTAGACAGCGGCATCCACCTCTTCCTGGATCCCAGCAAGCCAGCTACACCCTCAGCTCCCGGGAGTCCCATGCACAGCCTAGAGACGTCCCTTTGATCAGCTCCGCCCCTCAGTACAACACAACACCTGCTCATCTCCAAAGAGACTAAAACCTGGAGAACTCATTGAAAGAGAGGGGCCGGAGCCAAGGAGCTCTCGGGAGCTTAGCTCTTAGCTTTTGCTTCTCTTTATCTGGATGGTGTTGTTGTACATTTGTTCTTTTTGCCCTTTGCTTATTCAAACACTGATTTCTGCATCATTTGGCTGTTAATATTTTGAATTATTATTTATGTTTTGTTTTTTTTGTTTTTTTGGAAGACACAGGTCTGTTTACAAAGTTTGTAGATACTTTTTTTTCTTCTGTTCGTTGGTGGAAGAGCTTCCTGATGCAGAGAAATGGGGACAAATGAAATAAGAGATATTTCAGATACTGCTGTATTTTCAGGAAAAGATGTTTCTATGGAAACCAAACTATTTTTGCCTGCAAGTTTTATTTGTTATATATTTGTAGATACATAGAACCTTCAAGCCAAATAGATAACACTAAGGCTTGTATAGCAGTGAGCAGAGGTATTGAGGTCCATGGGAGGTTTTTTGTTTGTATTTTTTTCTTCACTGGACGGGTGAGGGGAGGGAGCCGTAGACGAGGATCTCTGTCCATAAATCTCCTCTCATACTTACTACTTCACCCCTTAAAGTCATTGTTGGGTTTATTTTTAAGTCTCAAGAGTTCTGAGTTTCATGTCTCATTCTCGTAAGGAGTATCTGAAATGGCCGGAGCTGGAGTCTTCACGCTTTTAAAGGTGTGATTTTGAAGTGGAGGTCCAGGTCCGCCTTTAAAGAATGAATGCATCTGTTATTTAACTATTTGAAATGGTCCACAGTCAGTTCATTGACATCAAGACATTAAGTTCCTGCCAATGTATCATAAGTTTGTTTACTCAGGCTGAAAAAAAAAACAAAACAACTAGCAGATTGAATTGAAAAGGATGCAATGATTAAAAAGTAAAGCGTTTTAACTTAAGATTGTCTTTTAGGTAGTAAATTGCTGTCTCAGTTTAAAAGGAAAAATAAAAGGAGGAAAATGAGTAAATTGTTTTCAAAAATTTGTTTCATGTTGCTTTTTTTTTTATTCTTTGAAAAAAAAAAAAATTCCTCAATTGTTTTGTTTGTCGATCATATGAAAAATGATAAAGTTTGTACTTTATATTTTCCTTCATATTCCATAAAGATTGCTGTCCGTTAAAAAAAATCGCTGCAATTGTTTGTAATTCTACAAACAATTGCAGCGATTTTTTTTAACGTATATTTAAGACCTGAAATACTGGAAACGTAAAGGAATCACCATGAAGAATTTTCAAGACAACATGCGTTGTAACACTGGTATCGCAGCACAGGGTACTTTATTTCAGATTCCCAAGGAACGTTTTGATACAGACCATATAAATAAATTGTATTTTTATGCGGAAATGACAACATCTCAACCTGCTGAACCAGACCTACAGGGATTTTACATAAATTATATTCATGTGGGGGGGCGGGCACTCTATAAACAAGGGTCGTGATTGGTTCTCCAAGTAATATATTACTCAGGGTGGCTTATAGCATGAAACTTATGGTCAAAATATTAACATGTTTTGTGTTTTTTGTAATGTTTAGGACTAGATTTAATTTTTTGGCAGCAGGGTTCCAGTTCAGACTGTTGCTTCTCTCCACTCGTTGGTTCATTAAGGGTGTGATAAAGGAGAAGAAAGGAAGAAAAACAGGAGAAAGGGATTTGCATTTTTTCAGTCATCGCAACTGCACATTTTTTTGTTCTTGGTTTTTTTGTTTTTTTTGAATAAGTTATTTCATTTTTCATGTTTATTAAATAAAAACTGCTTAAGTTTGCAATTTAGAGCAGATATATTAAAAGAATCCATAACTTTTTTCTATAGCGTCTTCCTGTAATGGGAATGAATGTTTATCCATCTGTTTTAAGGGTTTTTTTTTTTTTTAATCTTAAAGTTTGGAAATAAAAACATGTCTGTTTATCTTGCGCAATGTAAATGGATATCGTGATTTAACTTACATTTTAAACTTGTCGAGTATCGTGTATGGTTTTTAAGAATAAAAATTGATATTTAGCGTAACCCGAGGGCCATGTTTTCCTTCATGTTCAGCACACTTTGGATTTATTAATTCATGAAAGACATACAAAAGCATACTAAAAATATTCCATGCAGCTACTACAATTCTTAAGAAGCCAAACAACTCGAGCATAATCCATTTATCAAGTTTCTGAGTCGACTGGTTCTTTTCAAAAGCGTGGTTTCTAAAACGGCGGCCACATAATCAAAACATACTTCATATGCATTATTCCTATTGCCGAACAAAGGAGTAAACATTTCCAAGACAAATGTCATGTCAAGAACATGCAGACACTAGTTAAAATAGAAATTGCAATGCAAAACCTTGCAATTTATATTTATTTTCAGCATATTCTACTTCTTATAGGTAATGTTGATTACTTACATTGTAAATATAGTGACTCTTCAAAAAGAAAAGTAAAAAAAAGGATGGTAACCTACACATTTACAAGCTTGTATTTACAAACACATTCAAATGCTACGAGCATTACCTTATGAGCAGATGTCCATCATTAAAGTCCATGTCTGTCCACATGGGTGTAACGTCCAAACTCATCTTTAATTCTGTAAAGACAACATTTTTTAAAGAATTAAACTGGATATACTTACAGAGGATAAACTTGTGACAAATGATTCCTGTACTTTATCACAGTGTGAAAAAAAAGTTTTATTTGTGTATGGTTGGAATAAGTGCTGTTGAGTGACATATGACTGTGTCACCGAGCTGTCATCTGCAGGATTTGTAATTAAAACAGTCTGCACGTGTTGTGATGACTGACTGTCTTGAAGCATCACGTTGTCAAGGTGCCAGACTGCGAACCTGAAGCAAGATTACCCCGCCTAGTGGACCGTATGCGAAAATGCACCTCAGTTTAGCATAATTTAATCTGATTAGACCAGTGGCATCCCGCTCAAAAAAAGAGCAGAGTTTCGATATTTTCTCCATTTAAAACATGACTCTTCAGTAGTTACATGGACCGACGGAAAATGTCAAATCGCGATGTTCTAGGTCCACATGGCTACTAGGAACTATATTCTCATTCCGGCGTAATAATCAAGGAACTCTGCTGCCGTACTACGGCTTAATGCTATTTTCAGGCGCTGCGTAATATCATTTTTTATACCACGTTTTATTAAATGTTTGAGGCAAATGACAAACAGCTCCCTCTTGTGGCTAATAATTTTTCAAGCGTTTAATGAAAAGACAAACTTAAGTTGTACTGTTGGTGTTGTTGGTGAGGAGGCCAAGATTTAAATGTATATATTATATATTATACAACAAAGCTTTATTTTTGTCAGGGTCTCGACCAACAGAGCAACACTGATCGTGTATATTTTCGGTTAAACATCCAGATCAGCTCTCAAATGACAAGGAATTAAACCGGATCCAATGTTGTGTTGGACTCACCAGCAAACTTACAGGACAAAATTTGGTTATTAGTATTCATTTTAATACATCTAAAATGATATCTAATTAAACGGCTCTCTTGGCACATGGATTAAACCAGATCAGTGTGTGTCAATATGCTCCCTCCTGTGGATATAATGTGCATTTATACATTAAAACCAACATCCAGGATTTTTTTCCCTGTTCCAGGTGAGCTGCTTCCCAGAGTTTAGCCAAAACCTTGATTAAAAACACCTGAAACATTATGTTGTAAATAATGTTATTTACAAGTTTTGTATGTGCTATTGGTTTGAGTTTGACAGAGAATTAATAAAGTTTTTAATTACCATCATCGTGATTGATTGTACATTTGATACAACACTTCAGCACCATGACATTAATGCTGACGTTGTGGTCGGATATTGTAAAGGGTTTGAAATATTATTTTTCTCATCATGCCAAACCCACATAAAATGCCATGAGATTCAGAAGCTCTCCCAAAAACCCAAATCTCTCAATAAGACCCATCCAAAATGAGTATTTGCTCAGCTGGTTTGGTGGCTCAGGATGCAGAGCGTTGTGTTGGGATCATGGAGTCCTGGGTTCAAGCCCCACTATTGCTTACATTAAAGTTCATGTATTGCATCATTTCCAACAAAGTGGTGCAAACACCATCCGTCAGCGTGAAAGCCACGGTGGCAGAACCGGCTAAACACAGGTTACTTCAACTCAGGACTGCGCTGGTGTCATGGGTTCGAAATTTAACTGGTTTCTTGTCAAATACCAGGGTTAATAGTCAAATATAAGTTCCTGCACATGTTCAGACAAGAGATCTGTGGCTCAGCGGTAAGAGCACTGCCTCACGGTTTCAGAGGTTGCTGGTTCACGTCCAGCCAGATC
>JAUMHE010000046.1:8481506-8564395 GCA_032359235.1 Enteromius mattozi | reverse complement strand
TTAGTGGTTATATATTATAGGCTATATATTACACCCATGATGGCATCACAATGTCATTTAGCACGTTTGCCTTTAGCAACTTACGAAAATTAGTTGGCAACACAGTGCGCAAAACACCTCTTGTATCATTTCCCTCTGATTTAGGGATAAACTATGGGTAGGTTTAGGGGTAGGGATAGGGTTAGGCCTATGTTTTGGACAATCCAAGATCAACAACAACAACAAAAATGCTGACTGAATCTTCAAACACCAACATATCAAGATGTGTGCAAGCTAGACATTTTGAATGCAGCGACCAAACAAACACAGTTTTTCTGGTAGATATTATTGTTGTTTACCATCCGCTCCACTAGGGGCGTGAGCGAGCATTACATTGAGCCCTAGACCTTTGGATCCTTGGCAACACGACGCTCGATAGAAGTCGCCACAGAAGGGTTTAAGGCCATGCGAGTACGGACAGCTCAGTGACAGACGCTTAATGTCACTCAACAGCACATATTTCAGCCCACCCGTAAAAACAACCGACACACCCTGTGATAAAGCGCAGGAACAGACAATGTCACACGACTCGCCTGTAAGTAACTTTACGTTACGCATTAAGCGCGTTGTTTCTCTTGACTAGCGCGCATTCTGTGGCAGTGGCTATTTTGGTTGCGGTTTGAATTTTACCATCATTGTAGCAAGGTTGCCCTGCCAGTTTAATTCGCGTTATGATACCGTGCTTCCTTTGACAAGGGCGCGTCTTTACCTTTCTCTGTCCAGCAATAAAATACTATGCCAATACAATACAATAAAATAAACACCTACCCTGTCTGCAGCAGAATGAAAGTGAGTGCGGGTCAGCCCGTCGGGTCAGCAGGGAGTGGTGGCTTCACGTGGGTCTGTTGTGCATTCCTCTGCTTGCCGTGTATTTGCATATCCCTCCGCCACAGCTCTCACCTGCGCTCCACACCTGGCGCTCTTCCGGTCACTTCTTCACATTCAGAGGCAATGACATCTTCTATAAAGGTATGCTTTGTTTACAAACTGACTCTCTTTCTCATGTCCATTCCATATATTCCATTCAGCTTACTCAGGTGTGCGTGTGTGTATTATACATATACATACAAATATACCTGAGTAAGCTTGGATTGATAGAACAGTATTTGGCTGAGGTACAACTATTTAATCTAATCTGATGGTGCAAAAAGTCTAAATATAGAGACAATCACCTTTAAAGTTGTCCAAATGAAGTTCTTTGCCATGCATATTACTAATAAAAATTAAGTTTTGATATATTTACGGTAAGAAATATACTGTACAAAATATCATTATGGAACATGATCTTTAATATATGATGTATTATGACTGTATTATGTAATGACATAATGATATGCTGTAATGCCGTTCGTCAATAGAGTCAGTTGGTGTTGTGGGAAGCTCTGATGTCTTGTTGCTGCTTCATGGTTTTCCTACTTCAAGCTACGACTGGTATAAGGTAAGGTGTAAAACTGCATTAACGTTTCAGTAAAGCAGCAGTAAACTCTAATGCTGAGGACTGTGCTGTTTCTTCAACTTCCTTCTGTTGTTTTGAAGATCTGGGATTCTCTGACTCAACGTTTTAACAGAGTCATCGCCCTCGACTTCCTTGGCTTTGGTTTTTCAGACAAACCGGTGAGTCACAACCTCTTTTTTTTTTCTTATAAGAAAATAATGTCTTTCGTTATCCGTAATTTTAATAATTACTTCTATCTAACAAAATCCAGCGACCGCACCGTTACTCCGTGTTCGAGCAGGCCAGTGTGGTGGAGGCCCTGGTTGCTCATTTGGGTTTGTCAGAGCAGAGGGTCAACATCCTGTCACATGATTATGGAGACACTGTAGCCCTGGAGTTACTGTACAGGTGAGCCCTAACGATCCTTAAAACTTTCCCTGCATAATTTAGCTTAATGCTCCTGTCAATATGATCTGGGTGGTTCTCACGTGCAGTTAAACACACAGGAGTGACCATAACAGAAGCGGACACATCACGATAAACAGCCTCTGCCTCTCAAATGGAGGTAGATTAGAGTTTTATTCAGTCAGAAAAGTACAAATTAAAGTCTGAATGGAGATTCATAACTTTGTCTATTTTGTTTTTGACTTGAAAGGAGTATTCCCAGAGACTCATTATCCAAGATTCGTTCAGAAAGTGAGTGTAACACTTAAAAAACAAGTTTGTTTTCATTTTTAAATATGAGAAGTGAATATTTCTAATCTCTGGTCACCTGTAGGTGCTGAAGGACTATGGTTTCATTTCACCTGTACTTACCCGCCTAATAAACTTCCAGGTTTTCTCTAGAGGGTGAGTGGAAAGTCTGGAATGGGAGTGGTGTTTACTTTTATGCTCTCTAGTTCACATTTCAAACTATTTGTTGTACTTTACACATATCATTTACATAAATCATGCAAGCTGTGACCAAAAGCCTTCAATTACAAATATTATATATTTATCCTACAGAATAAGGGATGTGTTTGGACCATACACCCAGCCAACAGAAGCCGAGTTTTGGGACATGTGGACAGGAATTCGCTTTAACGATGGAAATCTGGTCATGGACAGGTGTCCAAATTTCTCCATGTGTTGCACTTGCAATGCTTTGCTTTCAATAATAACCAACTATGGTTTGTTGTTACCGTGTCTTGCCCAGTATCCTGCAGTACATTAACCAGAGGCTGAAACACAGAGAGAGATGGGTCGGGGCTCTAACCACCACTTCAACACCTTGTAAGTACACACACCATTCATACTGTAGTACAAAGTGCTGGAGTGGCCGTCATGCTACAAGAATGAGGTGTGTGAATACTTATAAACTCAGCCATGGGCAGTGCTATTGAGGCTAAGTAGTTTAATCCAATGAAAATCACAGCAGAAGCTGCTTAGACCGTCTGCACCCCAGGCAATAAGAGTTTGAGGTGATAGTATATATTAAGTAAATATCTACATCATTGAATGCAGTAGTGTGGTGTACATTATATACATTATAGTGCAGCAGGACAAGCTTATACTGTAGGACAGGAAGTTTTGGATTTCGTTTTTTTGTGCTTTGGAAGATAATTAGTAGGTAATTTACTGTAGTCTGTGTAATGGGGCCCCGTACAACATCCTTAACATTTGTGCTATCGCTTTTTTTAACTTTGTAGTGCACATGATTTATGGACCACTAGATCCAGTTAATCCACATCCTGAGTTCATCCAGCTCTACCAGTAAGTACTCCAACGTTATTAATATCAAATATAAACAAAAAAAAGTAATACACACACACACACACACATATATATATATATATATATATATATATTTATTTTTTTTTATTTTTTTTTAAATGTGCATGTTGTTTTTCTTAATCATTGCAAAAAAAATATATTATTTATGTAAGTTGGTGTTGGCCCAGTGGTAAGATATCATGGCACAAGACTTTGTTCCTATATGAGAGCCCTGGGTTCAAATCTTGGGTGTTTTATTAAGTTCAAAATAGTATAAAAACTTTTTTTTTTAATAATATTTGCTGCATCTTAACACTTTATATGATTGAGATTCCCCCAAGAACTCTTTATGCTGGTTGATTTAAATTCCAACACACTGAGATGGGATTTGAACCCAAGCCTCTATTGCAACTTTGTCCTCAACCAACACATTTAAGCCACTGCACCATAGTAACATTCGCAGTAAGTGTGGCATTTTGGGATAGTTTGTTGTATGTAATGACAGCAATTTTAAGTCAGCAACAGAGGTTTTTGGTCTCAGAGATTAAAACACAATGCTTTATCTCCCGAGCCACTGATACGGTATGAGCATTGTGGATCAGTTTTGGATGCAGTGCTTTGTTTTCTTGAGCCTTTGAGATTGGATTATTATTGTCTGTGTTTGGAAAAAGGCGCATGGAGAAAAGAAATAGTCAGATATGACTATTACCAAGTTTTTCTTGTTTGAAAGGCAGTGATTTATCCTGAGTCATAGAGTTTGTGGTAATGTAGATTTCATTTTTAAAAATAGTTTTAAACTGTTTCTTGAGCATAATATCAAAAGTTAAAAGCACAAGACCCCCACGGTCTTGGAGATGAGTTGAGTCAGGTGTTTGATTAGGATTGTTTGTTGTAAAGCACTGCACAACACTATCTGTGCCTATAAAGGGTTATTAATTATAAATAAAACTGGTTACTTCAAATCCCACTAATCATATAAACAAAGACGAAACAGCTGTGTCAAAAGAGCAAAGACGAGCATTCGTGGGTTATGTGGGAACTAACACTGGAAATATTTTTCTACCTCTTTTCCTCATTTACAGGAAACTGGTGCAGAGATCCACTGTATCAGTTTTAGATGAGCATGTGAGTCATTATCCACAGCTGGAGGATCCCACAGGCTTCTTTAATGCCTACCTCAGCTTTATCAACTCGTTCTGAGAGGAGTAACGAGTGGAATATCGCCTCATAAATTGTTAGAAATTATTGAAATCCGTTTATTAATAAACCACAGAGTATGTGAAATGTCAGTCATGTGTTTATATGCATGAAACTGAAAGTATTGCACCAAATACCCAAACAGTCATTACAACAGTCAACAAGAGTTTGCTCAAATACAATGTCATTACTTGTAAATACATTTGTGTTCTCAGCATGAATGCTTTTATTCAAATAAAAAGATCTTTGTATGAATTGTCAGGTTTTGTGTAGAAAAACAACACTAAAACACAAATTGTGCTCTTTTGGACTGTTTTATTTATTAATAAATGAAAAGGTTTATAGTAAAGGACCATTTCCCCTAAGCTGTGACACAAGGTCAAAACAGCTCAAGTACCAGATAAACACTGTTTAGATCTCTTTTTAGATTTAGAACAGACCAAATAAAGAAAGAGGATATTTCAGACTCAGAGGATTCATGTGAAGCCACAAAGTTGGTTGTGAGAAACATTATAGAGCTACTATATAGATACATATAAAAGCACAATGACACAGATTGATTGGCATGTGACCGCACTCAAACATTAATCATTTAGCCGACAGAAGCCAGGATGACGTCGACCACATTCTCATCTGTGCTCCTAACAGTCACCTGCATAGTGACCCCATCAGCCAGAGCCAGACGTGCCCTCACCAATACATCATGACCTCCCCTAAACACACCTTCAAAAAGACAAGATCATAAACCTCAGTCAGGTTAGAAAATTAACATCCAATACACATTTCAGAAACTAAAACTCTCTTAAAACTGAAAAATTGGTGTGATGAAATGAGTACGGTACCTGCTAGGAAGAGAACATGCGAGTTCTTGTTCTCAGGAACTTTGTCTGAGCGCTCGCAAGGCTGCATGCCCAAGAAGCTGATAATGTTATTTACTGCCTCTGTGAAGACAAACACGAAAAAGAAATGATCATCTCACATCCACAAAAGTCTTCCTGTTGTAATCAAACACCTTTATTTGTTATTCTTATAAAGACCCCCACTGTCTTGGTGATGAGCTGAATCAGGTGTGTTTAAAATGTTTTTGATGATATCGAAAACATTTTATAGGAACAGTGCATTCAAATACAAAAATCTGGTGATGGAGGATGGATTTTTCAACTGAGGAATTATGGATTTATCTAGTCATATTTTGACTAGAAGCAATGGTTTAAAATTAAAAAGCTTTGATGTATTTGTTTCTGAAAAAACAGCTGGCAGCTTTTAACTTAGAAAGATGTTAATTGATGGAGTCATGTGGATTATTGTTTTGCTTTTTTCAGCTGATTAAACTTTCAGTCTGAGGGTACCCATTCACTACAGAGGATCCACTGGTGATGAAGATCCAATGAAGAAAAACTCATCTACATTTTGGTCTGAGGGCGACTATATTTTTCATTTTGAGATTAACTATTCCTTTAAGCGAACTTACCATCTAAAGTTCTGACTGTGGCCAAAGCAAACGTCTCTTCCTTCTCATTGTCATCTCCGATCTCCTCCCATGCTGCACCAAAGTTTGGTTTTAACACCTTCTGTATGTGGTCAGCGACTGTCACCTCTAAATCTTCCAGCTGGGAGGGAAACAAGGCATTGATTGATTAAACTTCCTACTGATAAACTTCCCATTTTCGTCAGTGTGACCAGATTTTGTAAATTTACATACCACATATTCATCATCATAGCCGTCATCATCCGGCTCTCCCGTGTTAGGATCACAATCCCGAACCAGATATTTCATTGTACAGCTGAACGTGCAAGACACTAAAACAAATGGCAAAAGACCAAACTTAACATCTATTTGTAGTTCATATCTGCCCAAGCAATAAAAGTTAACATATCATATCATGTCTGACCTGCTGTGGGGTCATCCTCTGGTAACCGGACCAGGCTGTAGCAGGACCCAGGCTGGCTGTAGGGGAGACTGGGTGCAGGTACGTAATGTAGCACCTCGTACGCCTCCGACGGCTCCATCTGGACCAGAACCCGCTGCAGCAGCTGGTCGTTCAGCGTGTTGGTGCAGTCGAACTGGAAGATCATGTGATTTGCGAAAGTGTGTTTGATACAGCGCACCACATACTCCGTCTCTGCTTCTGTTAACTGAACCGGCTCGGACGACTTGAACAGTGGGCCCAGGCCCTGGAATTCTGGGATGGCTGCAAGTTGCTCTGAGGGAGAAAAACAAGAGGTTTGCTTCAGACATAGGTTTAAAGATGCCACATGCATTGTTTTGCTAATTCACTGATCTTCCTACCTTGGTAAATGTCTTGGCGGGAAGGTGCAAGCTTTTCAGGTAGTTTGCTTGTTGCCACAGGTGCAATTTCTGGCATGAAAGAGAAAAACGTGAAGTGAACTTGTGCGTTTTGATTAAGCTCTGCGATTTACCCCAAAACCAGGTTAAGACAAGATGATTCAAGAGGATTAGCATCCAAATTAAATGTCAAACAATGGTAGAATGTAAACACAATGTTTTTATGCTACTATGAAAATATTCTGCAATGGATTATGATTAGTAATGGTTATTGGCCAGCTGAAGCTCAAGTTCACACCTGTTTTCTGTTCGGTGATGGGTGCGGTGGCCAAGGGAACTGTCTTCATGTCGAATGGTTTCTCAGAGGGCTCCAGTGTGTATTGGTGGAGGGATTTCTCCAGTCCGGGGACAGATACGGACAGACCTGCGAACAAACCATTCAAAAACTCTTGTTCACTCACATCAGTTAAATCAAATCAAATACAATATCAGATACACAATGAGAATCTTAACTATGTAAACTTTCCACTATCCACCCACTTCAACTCAAACCCTCACCATTGAAGATGTAAGCAGCATTCAAGGCCTTCTGCTTCTGCTGAAGGACGTTCATGTAGAATGTGGCTCTGTCTCTCACCTCATCATCACTGTCCATCATACACCTGTCAGAAACATAGTATATTAGCACCTTAAAACATTTCCTTCAAGAAAGAGATATAAGCAACATTATTACGACAATATGCAAACATTCTGGTAGATACTAGATATTTTTTTTATTGAAAAGTGGTTTTAAAAAAACGCAAAAAGTTAACTTTTAGTAAAAACAAAATACTACTACTACTACTTTCAGTTTTGCATCATTTTTAATCAAATAAATAAAAGGATATTCTCTCTTTTTTATTTTAACATTCACATTAATTTCCAAGCACATTTCTTTGTTCATTTCCTGACTCTAATAATCAGATTACTGTTATAATTACCTCCCCTAGACCCATACACACACACTTCATGCTGTTAAAAGCCTACCTCTGCATCAGGACTAAGACGCTTGGCAGCAGGTCATCGTTTTGAGCTCCAAACTTGGCCAGCGCACTTACAGCAGCTTTGAAGAAAAACGTGAAAGGAGAGTCAGAGCAGAAAAATGCTTAAATGTCCTAAAGCTGCTCAGATTAGTTACTACTACTTGCAGCCGGACTGCAGTTAATTATTGGGACACGTGTGTGACAAAAAAAGAAAAAAAAGTGTACTGTATTTCAAACACACGCTTCCTGAAATCTTAAGACGGCACGAGCAGGTCTTTAAGCTCATTGCAAGGAGGTTACCACATAGGTCAAAGGTCATGCGAGATTACTCACCTGCCCGCACCGCCTCGCTCTCCAGCACCACACGGTTGAAGATGAAACGGATGTATTTGGAGGGGGTGGGGGTACGTGGGCCCTCTTTCCCCAGCAGGTGGAGGATCTTAGTGGCCAGTACGGTGTGCTCGCAATCCTCAATAAACTCACACAGATGGGCCAAACCTGTTTCCTTACTCTCTGGGTTTTCTTCTATGATACTGATGATGCAATCCACAATGGCTCTCTTGTACTCAAAGCCACCCTACAAAAGGAAAAAAATGAAACATGTCTAATAGAAAAAGTGGTAACACTTGTTAACGATCAACTTTTCCCTCAAAAAATTCTTAATTTGCTGCTTATTAATAGTTATTATTAACAGGTACATGTTAAGTTTAGTTATAGGGTAGGATTAGGGATGTAGAATAAAGCATTAATATGTGCTTAATTAGCATTAATAAAGGGCTACTATTCTAGCACAGTTGGCATGCTAATAAGCTACTAATATGTGTTACCGACTTTTTTCAGCTTTGCATCGTTAATCAAATTGAAATACTATTTTATTTTTCATTTTGAGTCCTTTTTTTATTAATTAATGTCCTTGAATGAACTTACATCATCTCTCAACATGTTTGAAAGGAAGTTCATCATCACACTGTGCTTTCTGGGATACTTCTGGCACAGAGCACTGATGGCCTGGACCACAACCACCTGGAAAACAAACACACTATTTGGTTATTAAAACACATTGTTTACAGGAAAGTTATTACAGGCAAAACTAATCTAAATCCTGAAACATGATCGAATGTGCATCTGAAGATGCATCTGTGTCATCTAATGTTGTTGAAAATCACTGTCTGGATCATGCTGTCACCTTGAACTCGTCTGAGATCTCAGAGACGAAGGAGGAGATCTGCTTCATGAGGCGGTCCACGCTGCTCTCGCTGCCTGTCTTCAGCAGGGTGGTGATGGCCAGGGTGGCGATGCTGCGGTTGGAGTCAGTGATCAGGTTCTCCAGGTCTAGGTTGCATGCGGTCACCGCTGACGGGTGCTTCATTGCCACCTGTGTGAAGAAGGGAATTGTTTGTTTTTTTGGTCATATCACCCCTTAGGGATTTTAATGTTTCACCCCTTTTAGAATGTAGTATTTGCACTATTTGATGAACTAAAAACGTGTTATTGGTGTCTCCGTGTGGTAGCTAATGATACTGCAAGTAGTAACAAATGAAATCCTATTCAAACCAACCTTATTAAGGGTCCGTACGGCTGCATAACGCAAGGCTGCCTTGGGAGAGCTGCAAAACAGCTGGAGAACTATGGAAAGAGAAAGAAAGGCAAAATTAATTTGAACATCTAGTGTAATCTGATGCTGATAAGAAAGCAAAGAATAAAAACTAACCAGACACAGCAGGAGCCAGCTCACGGGCAGTACAATTGGGCATGTGGACGATGGCGGAGGCTGCTTCATAAACCACCATCTCGTGTTTATTCCTCAAGCAGCTCTCAATGAAGTCAAACAGCGGGCTATCGTGCCTGTTAAACCACATGTAAGCCGAATAAGTAAGCTTACATTATAAGCAACTGCATTACGTTAATAAGCCTGAAAAAGCTGATGTCCAAAACACTTACCCTCCTTCTGTCTCCTCCAGCAGTTTACTGGCAATGCGAATCATCATGCAATAAGCAAATGGAGACTTGAGGCCAGATTTGGTGAATTTGTTAAGCATCTTGGTCACAGCAAGACGGTCATTCTTCCTCAGGTGGTACAGAAGACCCAGAGCATGGTACTGTGAAGAAAGATCCCATTTTATTAGAGATGGACAGACCATCAACTCATAAGACAATGGATGCAGACATCTCACTGACCTGGACCATGATGTTATCACTTGAAGCTGCCTCCTGAGCTTCGTTGACCCAGCGTTTTACCACATCAAAGCTCATCTTCACCATGTGCTGGAGAATAAATGCACAAACACAGCTACATAATCCAGAACTATAACGTTAAAGATGGGAAGGAATTTGTTTAATAAACAGTTGAGTGGTAAACTGGAAATGTATATATATATATATATATATATATATATTACTAAAATAAAACTAGGTTGTGATCTTACCAGAGACGAGACCAGAGCAGA
Organism: Enteromius mattozi; assembly: GCA_032359235.1. Lineage (NCBI taxonomy): Eukaryota > Metazoa > Chordata > Actinopteri > Cypriniformes > Cyprinidae > Enteromius > Enteromius mattozi. The sequence goes on along the minus strand of JAUMHE010000046.1, from coordinate 8,554,216 downwards.
GCTGGAGACGCTGGGCACTTTGTCCACAATGGCCTGTTTCATGTATCGTTCAATCGCCTGCAGCATGGTGGTCTGATGGATGAGATGGAAGAAGCACAGTTGGAAGGATCATTTATATCAGTCCCATCAGTTTATATATAGTTTGTCTCTCACTGATAGCAAATTATGTCTCCTATACACAGAGATAAATGAGTTTGCAAACAGCTGAGACTCACATCAGTGATCCTGCAGAGAGCTCTGATTGCCGGTCCTCTGTAAACATCCTCTTTACCAGTCATGTCCTTTGTCAAGCTGAGACACAAACAAAAGATTAATGAGCATTTTTCGTAAGGTAATATTGGTGGCGTGTGCAATGATTTCCATTCCTCATCAAACAATGTGTTTTTAAACTTTACATATTAGAAAAAAGAATATGCCGCTATGTCAACTTGAACTGCTCACCTGCTAGTAACAATGATCACATCCTCTGAGATGTTGGCCATCTCCTTTATTGTCAGGTAGCACATTCTTCTCAGGGTTTGCTAAAATGAGAAATTATTATATATAAACACATTTTATTCTGAATATAAATTCAAAACTTCTGCCAATAGGTGGAAGAACATATTATTTGCATTAATTTATTCATTGTCAAATAAATAACTCTAATAGTAAGTAGTGATAAGTATTATTTCCATATTTTTTGTTACTTACAAAGGGTTTCTATTCAAATATGTTTCTATTAATATTTTAAAATAGCTTTGATTTGTACATCTCCTTGTATATTTCATCCATTTTATTTTCATTTTTAGAAATTTTCTTATTTTTTTAATTTTAGTAATTTTCTTTTTTTAGTAATCTTTAACTTATCAGCAATTTTATTGTAAAAATTACAGTATGCTTTGGCAAACTTTATGTGGTATAATTGGGTCTAATTTTGTTGCCGTCAGCAATTAAATTAAATAACCCAATCCGCAATATGCATCCATTGGCCATACCATCTCTAGATATCATAAAAAAAAAAAAAAACTGTTAATAGGGCTGTTGAGTTTCTTACATCATTAGACTGGAACAGTCTTGTCATGGCAAAGAAAGCTTCTGTGGCCTCTGTGGTTCCAAAGTGCTCACCCTGAATAATAAAGGAGGTTAACAATGATGAATCAGTCCATAAAAAGCAAAAAAGAGAAACTGTAGTAGAAAAACTGCTGGCTAAATAACATAATAACGCACCTGGTTGAGCAGGTAGATGATCTTTGTGAGGATATGCAGACATCTTCTCGGATTGATGGGTGTCTCGTTGAAAATCCGAGCCTTTGAAAGAAACATGTAATGTAATATACAGTACAGACGTTTATCTGATTTTGAGATTGAAATGCATCAAACTCACCTCCTGTAGTACAGCACTTTTCTCCAAGTGCTGAAAGGGGTTTGAACCGCTTCCTAAACACATCAAAATGAAGCTGTCAGTGATCTAAAGCTATGTGTCTTTATTCAAAAACAGTATGTAAAATCATAACTTGTCATTTCTTCAAGAAAAGTGTTCATAAAATAAGTTATAACAGGACAAATAGCATCTTAATGTGACTCTTTGTCTGAGTTCACTTCAAAATAGTAATATTAATCACATATATGAAATATAAACCCTAAATGCAAAGTAAACTAAAACTCAAACAGATAGATATTCTCAATCTGAACTGTCAGAAGATTATAGGTGCACAGCTGAAGTTATGACAGGAGAGAATAGCATCATGTAGCCACTTTGCAGTCATTTTATTCACATTTAATAAACCTCTATTAGAAACTGCCTTTAAATGTCTAAAATACAAAACTTATCGAGAATATCCACGAAGCAAATATAGGATTTTCATTGTTTACATTTCTATTGTACATCAATACACGGCTAGCATATTAGCTTTATAAATAAAGACTAAATAAACACGATCTACAGGATACTGCAAAATCACAAAGCTGGTTAAACCGCCACTTTTAGACAGAATTAAGTATAAAACTGGAACATGCACATTAATTTCAAGTGTTAAATAAGTTATATTTCCAATTACAGATGTTGTGCTGTGGCCTGCAGACGATCTTCCTTAGCAAAATAGCCGACATCATTTCGGCCACTGTAACAAGCTGTCATTTATAAAGTATTGCTTCGATAACGTGTCTGCATGTATTTAAAATTGATCTTACCAGACTCCTCATCCTTCTTGTCAAATTTCTTGATCATTTTGCGGAATGTTTGAGAGCAGTTGAACGAGATGATCAGACTGGCATTCACGCTCCTTTCCTCCACGTCAACTAGGGTGACGTATGTTGTGAGCTGGCGGAGGTGAACATGGCGCGCACCAGGATCATGCTTCAAAATAAAAGTCTGTGCTTAAAAGTCTGAATGACAGCAAATGTTTTTTTTGTTTTTGTTTTTGTTTTTTGTTCCTGGGTTCCATACGAACAAAATAAAGTAAAAAAAAATTTTATATATACAATATATATGTGTGTGTGTGTGTGTAAATTAGATTTAAAACTATAGGCTATATATATGTGTGTGTGTGTGTATATATATATATATATATATATATTTATTTATTTATTTATTTATTTATTTATTTATTTTTTAATTTACAATTTACAATTTAAAAATTAAGAATAAATAAGTGTGTGTGTGTGTGTGTGTGTGTAAATTAAATTTAAAACTATAGGCTATTATATGTGTGTGTGTGTATATATATTTTTTTTTTTTTTACATAAATAGCCTATTTAATTTACAATATTTAAATTCTATTAAATTTTGGAGACTAATGAGATGTTTTGTTTGTTTATGAAATTTTGTTCAGTCTGGATTCTCTCTGAAAAAAAAAGGGAGCAAATATTTATTATTCATAACTATTTGCTAACAGCATAAACAATGGTAGACTTCTCTAGAATTACTGAATTGAGTTGTATGTAGTCTAGAATGTAGGCCAGTTGTCTAAAGTGAAAGGAGTCATATGTTGTAGATTCTTCTGTCTCTTAAATGCGTAATAAAACGAAATTCACCCTCGAAATAATTACCTTCAAATGGAAGCTTTGTTTACATTTGCATTTATTTATTTATTAAACGATAAAATAATTATTTTCCGTACAAAAATATTCAACTGTCGGTTTTATCAACCCAGATTTTGAAGAAATTTACAGATCTGTAACCATCAAGTCATCTTATAGCGCAGTCTTTTTTTATACTAATCAGGACAACTTTCATCTGAGATGAACAGACAAACTGTGTTAATGAAAAGGTTAATGTTAAAAATATGTCGTAGGCTCCTTCCCCATCCAATCATCATGTCTTTAACGCTTGAGTTTAGAAATGAACCAAACAATTCTGTTTACAATTGCCATGAGGCTCACTAGTTAATGAGCCAATTTTAAATCATCTCATGTGAAACAGCATTCAATCTGACAAACATGATATGACCAAACAAGTATGCGTTTAGTGGGTAATAAATCAAAACCCAGATATCACCTGTTAACACGTTCCATCAATTTTCAGTATTGCTTGTTATGCAAACTTTTATTACATTATTAAATTAGAGATAGCATGCCTCAGTTGGTGACAAAAAATATTTGTTGAAGTCAAATCAGTGATATAAGTTGGAGTTCATTTTCTCTTTCCAATCTGCGCCAGCAAGCGCGCGTTGTCGTCCGCCTTTGCGCGCAGGTTCTTGGCTTTGGCAATGTTGAAGAGGATGTTCATAATGTTGGTGGGGACGTCGAGGGAAAGAGTGACCTGGCTGCGTCGGTCGCTCTTCGCACTATTACGGTACAGTTTACTCCTGAGCTGCGTCTGGCTCAAGTATCTGTATTTGGACGCGGGTATTGTCCTCCTTTCTCGCGGCTCATCGGAGGAAAGCGAGTGCGCTGATTTGTACAAAAGGTTTAGACTGTCCAGCAGGGAATTTGCTGGTTTCCCGTTATCATTCGCTTCGGAGAACACTTCATCGTTGCAAAGAAAGTTGGACACGGGGTCGTACGTTGGTAAGCAGAGGCTGGAAACCGGTGCGCAAAGAAGTGCCAGAGCGAGGAGGGTCCGCGCGAGCCACATCGTTTTGCCCTGTTGAACGGAGGCGCATGAGAATACAGAAGGCAAGTAGGCTTCTTTAAGAAGGCTTTTAGATGAACATTTTCTGCGTAATAAAAGTTTGTATAAAAACTGACCTATGCACATAATATTAAGTAAATGTTCAAATAAAAGTTAAAATTGTCATTTTGTACCAACTCTCATGTTGTTCCAAATCTCTACTAAGTTTTTATTCTTATTTGCAACACAAAATGTGCTGTTAGCCTGTCGGAATTCAATTTGTATAGCCTACATAATGCAATAGGGAAAGAAGCTATCAGCCTCTAATTCTTGTGTTCCATAAATAAAGTCACAAATTTGGAACAACCTCTGGGTAAATTTGTACAATTGCTATTTTTCAGTAAACTATTCCCGTGAATCTAATGCAAAAGTACCTTACCTGCACTGCTTGAATTAGGAGAGTCTTCTGAAGCGAAGCACTGTTAGGTCAAGCAGAACTTTTGGATCGTGAACCCAAAGTGTTATTAAAAAGGCAGGCAAGTCAACAGCTCAGTGTCAACTTAATGTCGCATTGAATCATAAGAGAGATTTAGTGGGTTTGATATCTCCCTGGCTGCTTGGACTGTTTGCCTATTGGATGTGCATTCATTTAGTATAAGCCCAATTACGCTGCAGTCGTACGCCAGCAATAACGTCATTTATTGGGTTCCTCCCAGTAAAATAAGGCGGTGATTGATGCGCTCGAGCAGTTCGTCACCATATAGTCTACTTTAAGCTTAATATTTGAAGCCAGCCTGTTATTATATGAAAAAAAAAAAAGTTTGATCATCTGATTATGTCCTTTATCACGACACAGGCTATAGACTATATTATCTGGACTACTGAGCAGCGACATTGAAATAGCATTAACAAACACACAAATACATATAGGCTACATTATTTATGAGAGTTGTAAATTTCATCTTATTATTGTAGCTGTAGATATTAACTAACTCGATCACATGAGAAAACCTAACTTTGAGAAGTTTTCGTGTGAAAAAGAATCGATTTTTCGTTAAGCTCCTAACAGTCAGTGTGGCATAAGCAAGGCAGATTATAGTCATGGGACAATTCATGAATGGGCTTTATGAATGTGCACTGTAAAAAGTGAAACCAAAGTGTCCAATATAATTGCTCAAATGAATATATTTGTTAAAATATGGTTTATAATTTGGCAGGACTCAGGGAGGTTGAGAATTTACAGATTCAGCCAAAGGCATTCAGTACCATGGACAGCACATCACTTTATTTACTTTGCATCTGTATTAAACCATTTATAAGGGTCTGTTTTATTGTTTTCTCAGTTTTCAGGGTCAATGACCATATCTAATGTTTGTATCCCGTTTTAGACCTCCCTGTGAGTTAATTGCTCTGCAGTTCATGCTTATAAGTTTAATGAGTTTTCTTCCCACTTCCCTTTAATGATTGATTGCTTTGCTATTACGGGCTCAGAAGTTTGGAGACTTCATTAACGATCACCTTTATACATTGTAAACATTGTGCATCGGGCTGGACGATAACATATTTTTTCCACAAGACGTTAAAGGAAGCTCATTAAACCTTTAAAACTACAGGCTACATTTTAAAGCAGGTGTAAAGAGCATCTGTTCACTGTAGTGTACACAATGAAGTTCACTCAGGGATCCCCTTAGACACAGTGTAAAGGGCGTCCTGTCTTCTGACTTATACCACAGTCTCGAAAACTGGACTACGGCCTGTTACACGGGCCCCCTGATGCTGGGACATATGTAAAGAGCGAGAAACCTCGGGATGCAACAGGGAGCAGCTTGGTTGGGGGATTATATAAGACAGAACAGAGTGAATGTCAAAGCCGTTAAGACTGGAAGATATGGAGGGGTAAAAATAATGAGGAAGGAAACGCATACATTCACGATCGTGCACAAATAAGCCACCCACAAATGCAGCTAGTCTGTTTGCTTCAAATGCACACACACACCTTCTCCGCCTGCCCCCAGGAGACACCGTCCAGACACGACTCGACAAACATTTCTGAAGAAAAGCCAATATGGCAGCATTTATACACACCACAGGGCCAAGCTCAGAGAACACGGTCCAAAATCAGAGGTCACGATGTGAAAATGTTCTCACGCACACACCCACCAACCCACAGGGAGCGATATAGCTCATTCAAAAATATATTCATTTCATTGTTTTAATTGTCTCACAAAAAAGGAACATTTCACAAACAGAACCATTAGTGCAAAATGATGGACAGGTTATAAACACATATTCGGTTATATTAATAGTGCATTTACTCTTAGAATCATAATCTTGATTTATAAACATGAAACCTTTTTTTTTTTTTTTAATTAAAAACATGGCATATTTATAAGAAATAACTACAACAGTGCAACAATGTGTGGTGCTGTTGAAGTAAAATGCACACAAGTTTTTTTTTCTGCCATATAGAACTAAACTAATATACATATAGGATGGCAATGTATAAAAATAGAAAAAAATAGCACATTTCTTCTCCTCAGGATCCAAATTCTGTAAATAGACAAGAAAATGTAATTCATTTTGATAAAAAATGTCTTTAGCACCTTATTTTTATTGGAACATAAAGTCTGAATTCTGATTGGCTCTTTACCTCTCCTCCTCAGAATACATTGACTCTCACAGTCCTTTTTGGAGCTGAAGCGGTTCCTATTTCCTCCACAGCCACCATACACAAAGGGACGGCATTCTCCTGAGACGGCGTAGTAGTACCAGAGCAGGACGTATTCAGTGCAGTGGCCCTCAGACATGAGTTCAAGACACAGATCAGCGGCTAGGTCTGCATTTAATGAAGGCAGCCTTAATGAATCGGGTTCAAGGGAGTATAAATGCATTCAAACTCATATCCTAATGAAATGAATGTTTCAAAAATTAATTAAATCAATAAAATTATGAATAATTAAAATTATAATAACATAATCTAACAATGGTTCCACTTTTTAATCAAAATTTATCTTGAACTTCACTGTCAGTCAAACGTTCTGTCTCTGCCTTATCTCTTTTCGTCTTTCTCACACACATATGCACTTGTATACACGCAAGCTTACACACTCGCGGAGCGATGATTTGAATGTTATTTTTATCAGTGGATTAATTCTGCTCTTATCAGTCTGTTTCCATTCCTTGTGTCACATATTATACTATGGATGTGACAGAAATAGACTGTGGAGAAAAAAAAAGAAGTGCATACAATAATCTTGGCCATGTCTAATGGTGTTGCGCTTTTGGTGCCAGGACCATTACTGTGTACTTTTTGGACTACTTTCCCAGACCTAAAACCAAAATTCCCATTGCAAACCACTTTTATTCAAGGACCAGGTTTAATTGGTGCAAAAAATCTGACTGCATCACTTATGTGATTGGTTTGTGTAGCTGCATTAACGTGTTAAAAGCACTTGGAGCAGCAGTCAGCAGAGGACGATGTTCTCCTCTTTTACTCCACACATACCTGAGTGGAGTTTGAGTGCACGTCTCTTTTCTCTCTGCTCTCCATCTCCCTCAGTACTGGCTCCTGAGTGCGACAGAAAAGCTTTATTATATCCAGATGTTTTATTTAAAGGAATAGTTCGGCCAAATTTGCTAGAAATGTACTCATCCTCAAGCTGTCTAACATGTAGATGAGTTAGTTCAGGTTTGGCAAATTTAGCATTACGTCACTTGCTCACCAATGGATCCTCTGCAGTGAATGGGTGCCGTCAGAATAAGAGTCATACAGCTGATAAAGCATCACTGCAATCCGCAATTAATCAACACAACTCCAGTCCATTAATTAATGTCATGTGACATGAACAGATACATGCTTGTGTTTAACACATCCAACATTAAGGCTTTTTAAATTGGAACTGTTGCTTCTGGGCAAAATATGAGCCCAAAATTCATGATAACACTTCCTCCAGAGAAAAAGTCTATTCTATGTTGTCTTCTCACATCAAAATCTACCGACATATTTGTTTTTGAATGTTTTGGAGTTGATAAATGGTGCTTGGTTTCCTTTTTCAGACAAAACATTATGGACAGAGGTCTCATATTGTAGCCAGTTTGAAGCAATGCATGCAGTTTTTCACTTCACAAAACATTAATCAATATACTGTAGTCGTGTGGATTACTTGTGAATTATTGCGATGTATTTATCAGCTGTTTGGACTCTCATTCTGACGGCACCCATTCACTGCAGAGGATCCATTGGTGGGCAAGTGATGCAATGCAAAATTTTTCAAAATCTTTTCTTAAGAAGATATAAAGTCATCTACATATTACATGGCCTGAGGATGGGTACATCTTCAGCAAATTTTTAAGTACTGATTTTAGTTGACATGATTTTATAAAATGAGAAGACGACGCCTGATTAATCTTTGCAGATCTCCAAGCAACACACAAACCCACTAGTGGCATTATGTCCTAAATGAATTATTGTTTTGGAATGAATTGGTTAAATGAATAATTCAGTGACTCTGCCAGTTGTCACCACCTATGGCATAACAACGTATCATTGAGGAAGAGTCTCTGAAAATCCTAACAAACTGACAGTCTGCACCATGCAAACACAGACAGATAAAAGAAATGGAGTCTAGAAATAATTGTTGTATAATAAAGATCAATTGTTTGTGTAATAACAGTAACATTGTCAGTCATCAGAGGATTTGAACATTCTTTAGTCTTGTTCCTTTATCCATTGTATGATGCACTTAATTGATGATGAGAACCAGTGTTGCTAGGATGAAAAGTCTATTCATTAATTATGTTTCACCCATCTGAAGTGTACATCATATATTAATGTAGCCAACCAGATAAACTTGCACTTGAAACATATTTTGAATTTTGATGTTCATATGGTTGGTACTAAAAACAAAGTGTGACTCAGTTGCTTAAAATAACACAGAGAAGTAGACCATGCAGAACCTTTGCGTATGACTTTTGCGTATGATTTCCTGTTTTCCATCAAGGAGAGAAAAACTGAATGGTGTATATGGATGACTGAGCTCATGCATAAAGATGCCAGATCAGGACTAATGTTCATAAGACACAGCAGAAGTCTAAACATAAAACAGATTATATAAAACTATAGTTTCCCCATCCAAACACTTCCATGCCCCAGGGAGGCAAACAATAGGGATGATATCCTAAGAAAGAAACCATGTTATAACATATTGCTTCAAAGCAGGAATATACCTACTTGTAACATTGCCATATGCTAACGTTGGCTCAGACTCTGAAACAGCAGGATGAACTGTAGTGGTCTCGTCCTCTGACTCTTCATCCCACACTTTGGGGTGGGTGAGCAAGAACGGAGAGGCAGAATCTGTTCTTCTCTCTTCCCTTAGGATACTCCCATCATCTGGATCATTGGTGTTCACCATCAGGAGTATTTCCTTTCCTTTAGTTACAAATATAACCATGCTTTAGGCAAATGTCAGTAGGCTAACATCATTAAGTCATTTAATTTAATTTAAATAGTAATTTAATTATTTGATTTTGTTTTAAAATAAGAGAAGTCATTACTTCAATAAAATGATAAGAACAATCCCATTTTTTGTCAATTTTAGTTTTCGTATTCATGAATGACTTCCGAACATGGAGTTCTTCACAGTTTTTCTTCGGTAAGTGAGACCATAAAAACACAACAGATGGTGGAACCCATGGGGTCCTGAGGCCTCCACAACAGGGGCCTCCAAACACATATACTGAGAGACACAAACTCACACAAATACACAAAAACACACACTTCGAACCACCCACGTACACGTGTTAATGAAGCGCTGTTATTCAGTCATAATTTCACTTCAATGGACCGCAACAACTGAATAGTTCTTTATGAAGGTAGAAGCCATAATAAATTGAACATCAACAGACGAACAATCTATTCAGTGGGTTGTATTATTGTATAAATTGGCATTGCACATTTCTGTCTTGTTTCCATTAGAGATATCAAAAAATTCTCAAATCAAGGTACATTTACTTCAGAAGCTAAATAACTTTTAATAAGACTTTATAGTATCAAAATGAAGTTCTGACAAAGTTTATTCGGTCACACATTTTTTTAAGGTTCAATTCTCGATATTAACAAACCATTAACTATGACTTTCCCTCAATAAACTCCTAATTTGCTGCTTATTAATAGTTAGTAAGGTAGTTGTTAAGATTACATATTGGTAGGGTTAGAGATGTAGAATATGGTCATGCAGTATACATGCTTTGTAAGGACTTATAAACAGCCAATATGTCAAGCAACTAGTTAATAGTGAGAATAAGTCCCTCTCACTGACAGATATTTTTCTTGTTATAGGAACTGACTTTTTTGGCAGAAAACATAAAATATAATTTTACTTCTGAAGTAAATGTCACTTAATTTAAGTATTTTTAGATATTTGTACAGGGATCCTCTTCTTTTTGACAGTTTTGTTTGGTTTCCATTGGCAGTAAATTCAACATGAAGTACCTGCTAAGGTCCATTGTGTGTTTAATATTTGCATACACACAAACTCACCACACTTCTCAACCACCTCCTTTGTCACAAGATCCTTCACTTCCTCCACCTGAATAAATGGAAAAATTATCACAGTAATTATCAAAGCATCTAATCATCTGTAATCCATAAGAAAAAACATATAATAGAATGAGGTATTGTCAACATACACTGAGTCCTTGCTCCCCTTTTTCTCCTTTCATGCCTGAGTTTCCCAATTCCCCCTGCGTAGAGGACATGTATAACTTTAGACTGAGCATGTTTGTCAATAGATTAAGTCCTGATTGAGTGGAGGATACAGTTTTTGTGTGTAGATGCCTTATTACATCCAGGCCTCTGAGGCCAGGTATTCCAGGGGGTCCCCGTTGACAGGCCTTCCCTCTGCCTCTCCTTCCCTTCTCTCCCTGGGGTAGTTAAAACAATCAAATCAAAGGTAGTAATGCATAGAAGCAGAACATCACCACAAAGCAATCACTAACCCTGGAACAATCAGCTTTGAGCTTGAGGCTACACGTAATCAAACCAGTGGTTTACTTTATTTTCACCTGAAATAAAAATAAGTTAAAAAATATATTGGCTGTTTTCGTACAGAAAAGCACCAGAGCTATACTGTACAATCAGCTTTTGAATAAAAAACTGTAATGTTTTATTCCGAAACTGTACTCACAGAAAACGTCTCATGTTTTATGATTGTCTGCTGATTCTGTGCTGAAGTAGAGCTCACCTTTACTAAAGAGACTCTGTGAGTGCAGCTTTGCTGAACCCTCTCCATTCCTATCAACATCAAGAGATGCCTAATTGTGGCTAAAGGCGGCCTTAGCGCAGTGTTTAGTTTGATAGCTCAAATCTTCATCCCAGCAGAAATAGCTCCTACCCCCCCGTCTCTCTATCTCTCTCTCATCCTGTCTTTCTTGGGTTTAATTAGGGCCTTGTCCTCCTCCACGGTTCCTCCACATGAGATTGAGTGAGATATGACGATGGCCCTAATTACACTGGCTTGACTATTTATCCATCTATCTGTGAGGTCTGATGAATCACACAGACATATTATCATATCAGCTCTATTATTGTATTATTAGTGTAGGCAGGTGGGTCGTACCTTCAGTCCCACTTCACCTTTAGGTCCAACCGGACCAGGCCGACCCGGAACCCCATTAGTTCCTGGTACACCAGTAGATCCCTTAAACCCAGTGAAACCTGGGAAACCAGTCACACCCTACAGATGAATGGGTTAAATAAATTATTTTAATATATTATCTAATATATTTGACAGGGAAATGATTATTTAGAACAACAGTTCATCCAAAAGTGCATTTTGCAATCATGCATCTACATAGATTCAAATTTGACATGATGATGTATGGTTTTCTAATGTCTATTGTGACATGATAACAGTGTTATTAATAGACTATTTATTAATATATATTATCAGTATTTTTATTTTGAATTTGCTTTTATTTTTTTAGTTCTAATTTTAATTTTAATAATTTTTTTTTTTTTTTTTTAGTATTATTTCACACGTTTGTATTGCAGGTTTTGTCTTTATTTCCAGTTAGTAATTTTTTCAGATAAAAAAAATATATACAGTTTCATTTGAATTCAGTTTATTTTTTGTTAATTTAAAACATTTTTAATTAACACTGGTCTTTTTACCTTCTCTCCTTTTTGTCCAGGAGCTCCATCAACACCATTCAGACCACTATCACCTTTTTCTCCCTAAACATTAATAATAACAATTAATCTTATACCTAAACTTGAAACGATGATGATGAGGTTATCAGTATCTGTTTGTGTAGTGACTCACCTTTCGTCCTGGAAGACCGTTTAGTCCTGGAATACCAGGCCTGCCAGGGTCCCCAGAATCACCCTTGTGATTTACAGTCAAAAGAAATGTTCTTAGTGGTTTATTTAATCCAATTTTCAATTTAAGATGAATGGATGAAGAATTGGATCAAAAATACCTGTTCTCCATCCAGTCCTGGACTTCCTATTCGACCAGGGAAACCTCTGAAGCCCTACAAGGGAATAAGTATTGTGCTACAATGGTTGCAGACAGGTGAGAACACAAAAACTAAAAAAAAGGGTTGACATTTCATACCTTCTCTCCTTTAATTCCAGTATCTCCAGGTAAACCGGGGTCTCCTTTCTCACCCTAAACACACAAACCAATGAGTCTATGTCCATGAACGAAGTGTATTACTTAAAAAAAAAAACTTACAGGAAAGCCTACTTAATTATTTAATCATTCATCTAAATAATATAGTTAGTAAGAAAGGTTAAGGAACGGTGTTCTCCCTCTCAGGCACCCCTGTTGAGCAGAGAAAATTCTTATCAATTAATATTTAATTTAGATGCTTCACATACTCACCTGATCTCCCTTTCGGCCCTGCAGGCCCATGTCTCCCTTATCACCTTTCTCACCATCCAATCCATGTTCTCCATTACGACCCTGTGACAAATCTCAGCCAATCAGTGACATTTAACAAAACGTATAGAAGCAAAAACATTTGTTATGAAACTATCACAACAACTATTGGAAATAATAGGCTACCTTTTCCCCATTGGCACCTGGCTCTCCTGGATCTCCCTGAGAAAATATTTGTACCTTAAATCCCAAAATGCACTTTCCACAGAAAACATTCAACATATAACATGCAATATAAAACAACATAATCAATATAAAAAAATGTAGTTTTAATGTAGTGCATAATCTTCAAAGAAATGCTAATTTTGACCTTTTGTCCAACTGGACCACGTACACCGAAAGGCCCCATGCCTCCTTTAGTACCAGCATCTCCCTTCAGCCCCTAAAATTTCATGAAATTCACTTTGTGATCCAAGTACATGTATCTCTACAGGTTTCTGAGGGTATAATTCACTCAGAAAAGTGTATAATATACCTTTGCACCAGGTGGACCATCTTCACCCTTCTCTCCTTTATCTCCATCAAAACCTGGAAGCCCACGTTCACCCTGCCGTGTGTAAAATTCAGACACACCCATATACGTGCATGTATCTGTCATTTATACTTAAAAACAGCTTAATACTCAATTAGCTCACAAGTAGTGGTGAGTTTGCACAGTATGGTCTTTGTAAGAAACATTATAGTAAAAACTGAAGATACAAAAATATCTCACTGCCTCTCCTTTTAGGCCCTTATATCCTCTGGGTCCTGGCATGGAAAGAGGACTACCCTACAAAACCAGGAAACCAATATGGTATGGTGAAAGAATCAAAATAAACACTAAGCAGGTATTTGATTTGTCCTTACCTTGTCTCCTCTGTGACCAGGCACACCTTTGTCACCCTGTCAGTCAAAAAGTTTTGTCTTTGATAAATTTTTCTGGGATTTATTCTGAACAATTTCGATAAGTCAAATTGGCTGTTAAAGGTTTCTATGGTATTGATGCTACAAATGTTCATTTTACTTTACATGTAAATCTCACATACAGTGCTGAAAATAAAACCAATTTTAATCACAACTGACGCAGACTGTGACGTTAGTGCAAGTGTATGTGTGTCAAAATAAAGTGCTGTTCACAGCAGTTTCAGATTGGCTTTAGACTTGACGAGAAGGCACTGGCAAGTCAATACAGAGAGAAGAGATCTCTGTGAGCACAGCAGTGCTGTCAAAGCTGCCTATAAGTCTTTGAGCTACAGAAAATGACCCTGGCAGAGTTGGCTTGGCTATAAATATTTAAAGCTGTTCTACCTTCTGAACTTGTTTCAAATTTCGAATTTCGAACTGAGATGGGTTAAAAATAGACACTCACCTTTTCTCCTTTCATACCTGCCATGCCTTTAGGACCCTTAATTAAAGAGAAAGGTCAAAAAAACGTTAACACATTGTACAGGATCACAATATCTAACACTCTATATTGACCTGTCCAATACTGATCACTGCATGAATGCATGGAAGCTTTTTTAATCCATTTACATTTATACTTTATTCAAAGTAACCTAAAATGTGAAGAAAAAAGTTGAGCTACGAAAATAAAGAGAACAAATTAATACAGCAAGACAAATAAATAAATAAATAAATAAAGAATGACAGAAAGAAAGAAAAAAATTCAAATAAAAAATAAAACAGAATAAAAAATAATTCAATTAAATTAAATTAAATTTAAATAATTTAAATTAAATTAAAATAATTTAAATTAAACTAAATAAAATTTTTATGGGATGCTATAGTGACATTTGAGGGATTTGATTAAAGTGTCTGCTCATGAGTTGGAATCAACCTTGACTTACCATGAGACCTGGAGTCCCACTGGCACCGACAGTGCCTTTGGCTCCCTTGTAATGTTGAGAAAGAGTTGTTAAAAGCATTTCACAGAAAAGTAACAGCAAAAAACACAGAGAGAGAGAACAAAAGAAAAACATGCCACTGCATGAACACTAGGGGCCAAATGTACTAACAGCTGGCACCAGTAAAAACTTTTGGTGTTAAAAACTACTGTCAGGAATTACTAAAGGCATGCAGGGAAAGATTAGCGATAAAAAGGCATGGTCATTTCTTGCAGCTGACCTTATTTCATATGCATTTGTAGGAGTTTCCTTTCAGATTCAACATTTAGCAATTAAGTAAATCATGCAATGTGATTTTGTAAGGTTTGCAGTGGTCAATTTATTATTTACTATTTAACACCACAAAAACAAACATGTCTTAAATTACCTTGTACTTAACAAGGCTGTATATATATATATATCTGAAAGAGAAATTATCATAATATTACCCTGCGACCTGGGAGCCCAGGAATTCCTCTGTCACCTGGTTCTCCTGGGATACTGTCTCCCTAGTAAAAGCAGATGAAACTCTGATGTATGTGTACATTTATGTCCTTCATTTCAACCTAAACTGGTATTATTAAGCATAAATACTACATGCAGTGACTTACTTTTCCACCCTTAACCCCAGAAGGACCAGGAGGACCCTGTAAAAAGAACAGCAAGTTCTCAGTTTATTCAAGTTCTTCACTTGTAGTAAAATATAGAGTCAAATTCAGTGGTACCTGCTGTCCAGAGGGACCAATTACACCTGGAGTACCAGGTGAGCCATTCTTCCCTCGTCTCCCTCTATCACCCTTTAAAAGCATGCAAGCAAATGAAAAAATTAATTCATTATGTTGTTTTTTTTGCTTTTGTTTAAATCCAGATAGTCATTACAATAAGGTAACTATTCAACACTGAGAATGGACTGACATTACCTTTCTGCCTGGTTCTCCAGGTTCACCTGGCTGACCTCTGTGACCTGCTGACCCCGGGATGCCAGGGTTGCCACGAATCCCCTGAATGCCCTGTGCTCCAGGTGGTCCTGGTTCTCCAGGCTCACCCTAAGTACAAAACATTCAAATGTTAGCTAGTTAAGCAATCTCCATTAACTGTGTTTTGGTTTATGTTGGCTTTTTTTGATTGTACTGTATGGGAAGTTAAATTCACAGCACTGATAATGTACACAGCTTAATCAATCACCTTCTGTCCTGCTGGACCAGCCTGTCCAATGGGCCCACGGTGACCAGTTCCAGGTTCTCCCTAAAATAAAAGAGCACATAAACAGATCACAGGAAGATAAAGAAATATGGGATAAACAGTTATTGACACCAAGTTGAAAATGACTGTACCTTGTGGCCTTTTTCACCAATGTCCCCCTGCGCAAATGTAAGTGATCAGCCACTAACAAACACAGTTTTTACAAGGAAAATAACAAAGTTCTCCATTAGCACTACAATATTAATAAAGACATTGAATCCATTTCAGGAACGGAGGAGTAAAAATAAAGCTCTGGGGCATCAAAGCAAGCGGAAGGGTACTGCTGAAATTCCACCCACCCGGTTTGATTGACAATAATAATTTCCTAACATTGTGAATGAGGAGGCGGGGATGTCATATGTGTGGGTGAGCTGCAGTCCAATCAGAAAGCAGGAATGATTATCTAACAGACTTTGGTTTGGGAACACACAGAGCTTAGACACTAATAAGAGCTGATGAGAACATTGCTCAAATAACATTATTTTTCGGGATGGGACTATCATGGTTTATTAGTAAGGACAGATCGTTCCGACTCATAATGAAAAAGATTGCCGAACCTTAGGGCCTGGTTTTCCATTTTCACCTGGTGGTCCCTGAATAAGAAAGGAAAAAGCATATACAATGCATGATTTATGCACAGCTATACATAATAAGACTCTAACAAATCTGGGATTTAAAATCTAATTGAAATGAAAATAAACATGGAATATGTTTTTATATATTTGTGTATATCATAATTAAAGAAAGTTCTCCAATGGTTGAATCAAAATAGATTTGATATAATTGTAATATAATTAAAGTAATTACACTGGGGCCCAAAAGTCTAAGCTAAAAATCTGTGACTTAAAATTATATGGAAATAAAAATGGAATAATATAATATAATGTAATTAATGTAATGTAATAAAATACATGTTAATTTATGTTTTGGAATTATAGAATGTATTCAAAATGAACCAATTATAGATAATATTTATATATTGTGGATATGTTTAATATTTGGAAAACTATATACTTTAAAGCATATACTTACTTTAAGGTAATCACAGTGGGAAATGCGGGGCCCTGTGTCGTCTTCTCGGTCTGTCTCTCCCATCCTCTCTCTCTCCATCTTCTCTCTTTGTCTCTCCCATTCCATTCTTTGTCTCTGTAACTGCCTCTCTCTCTCCTCCTTTTCTTCCTGCTCCATCTCTGTCTCGCTCTCTAGCTCTCTCTCCCTTTCCAGCTCTTCCTCTCTTTCTCGTTCCAGTTCCATCCTTTCTTTTTCCATCTCCTGTCTCTCTCTCTCCCTCTCTAGCTCAAATTCTTCCTCTGTCTCCTCGCTGCCTGCCTCCTCGTCACCATCGCCTGAACTGTATTCCTTGGTCTCGGTCACACCATCCTCTTCCTCCACGTCCCACTGTGCCTCAGTTGTCTTTTCCTCTTCAATACTCCTTTCTTTGTTCTCAGTATAGACTTCATCTTCTCTCTCCCCCTGTTCATTCTCTCTTTCCCTGTACATCTCTGTCACAGTCTCAGGGTCTTCATTTTCTTGCTTCTTTTTCTACAAGAGTGACAGAAATATAAAGTGAGAGTACTTTTTTTTATTGTGGTTGTATCTCTTTTTGAGGCATTGTTGAGTTGACTTAAAAAATTTAATTATTTTTAAGGAATAATTCACACAAATATTTTAAAAAAGTGTTTAGATTTTGGACTGTTTTTTTTATTATTTGACTGTTTTTAATTTCAAAAGACATTAATTGATGTACTGGAGTCATGTGGATTACTTCTGAATTATTGTGATGTTTTTATCAGTTGTTTGGACTTCTGACGGCACCCATTTACAACATAAGATCCATTGGTGAGCAAGTGACGCAATGCAGAAACAAAATCATCTACATCTTGGATCACCTGAGGGTGAGTACATTTGTATTTTTGGGTGAACTATTCTTGTAAGTTTTATGAATTCCTTTTTTTAGGTAGATTAAACTCACTCACGTTCAGCTTTTTGCCCTGTGCACCGCTGGTGGACCGCTACAAGAAGATGAGATAAAATTTTACTTCGTTCCCTCAATTTCCCTCCATTACATCATGCAATCACATCTGCAGCTCTCTAAGATAAGCTTATTCAATCATAAGCACTAAATACGTCACTGTAATTCAATTTTCATCACCTTAGATCCTTGTTTGTAACGGTTTTGTCCTCCTGCTGTCCCAGGCATGTAGGCCTGCAGAAGACACATGTGATTCATGCCTGATTAAGATGCTAATTCTATGTGCAAATTAAAATCTCATGTCAAAACATTAGGTGGATTGTTTTTACCATGTACTCAGATGAAGCAGCACTTCTCTTCACTTTAGATCTTGCCACTTCTGGGCTGCTATTGTGGGACAAGCTCACCTGTTACCAAAACAGTCTTATAAACAAGAGTTTCATGTACATTCACATCACTACTTTACCAAATTAAATTTTTAAATCAGTCATTTTAAATGTTACAATTTAACTTAAGCATCAAAACCTTAGTATGATAAAAAAATCTATTTTATCTTTTTGAGAATTGCTAAAGATTTCATTAAACAGTTAAAGAAATGACTAGTTTATTAACTGGTAACACTTTACAATACGTTCAGTCATAAATCATTTAATAGCAATATATTTATATAGCATTTATTAACCTTTAATGTTAGTGGACAAAATGTTAGTTGATTAATTTGATGTATAAATCTATTGGTAAATTAACATCAACTAAGAATAATAATTGCTTTGGAAGTATTGTTTATTGTTAGCTCATGTTATTTAATATAGTTAACTTATGTTAACAAATTAACCCTTACTGTAAAGTAATACTGATTAACTTAACTTAAAAATAGGAGAAAATGAGCAAAAATAATTACTAAAGCAAAGTTAAATGATACTGATTAAATAAAATATTTAATATTGTTCAATAATTGATATGGTTTATAAAATATTATGAAGAATCATGATTGTGAAAGAATTAAACACATAACACAATAAAGACTCAGAAACAGGTTAAGACCATTTTAGAAAGGACACATTTACTGACAAACATGCACAAACAGATA
The DNA here is from genome assembly GCA_032359235.1 of Enteromius mattozi. NCBI lineage: Eukaryota > Metazoa > Chordata > Actinopteri > Cypriniformes > Cyprinidae > Enteromius > Enteromius mattozi. The sequence continues at coordinate 8,535,075 of JAUMHE010000046.1, read as the reverse complement.
AAATATGAGAGAAAAGCAATATGCCATTGAATTTCACCAGTGAAAACAGGCAGCACATTATGCTACCACAAATTAAAAAAAAAAGTAAATATGCAGACACAAAATACAATCTTTTTTCAGTCTTATCAATAAATAAGGATCTGATGAACAAATTGTTGTTGAATGAGCTGATTTAATTCTCTATTGAAAATAATGTCAAGAACCATTCATGAGTGTCTTGTGTTGTCACTTTTATATGGACTATAGATGATTTAGCTTGTATTTGATCAGTAAGCGTAAAACAGCACATTATAAGATCTGTTCTTTATGTTTATACTGGGCTGGTCTCTCCTCAGAGAGTGCTGGAGGTTCTTCTCAAGCTATCAAAGGCACTGCAGCATACTGAACGCTAGTCGTGGTGGAGGCAGCATAGACGAATGACATCATCATTGTGCGACGGGAAAGGAGGCTCTCCCAAAGTAATGCCGGCCAGTCAGATCCTCCCCCTCTTTTACCCTTCACAGTTTCTACACACTTGAATGTCTCTCTTACAGAGTTTATGGGAGCTCCTGTGTTAAGAAAATAAATATATTAAAGAAAACCTGTAGCTGATCTGTAAGACACGTTTCATGTGTCATTCTGCATTGCAAGTGCACAAACCAGAGGAATCATGACTGAAAATCAAGTGCAGTGCATGCTGGTATGCCAGTGTGTTACTTGATTATGATATTTTTTATATTCTTGATACTCACACTTTACATTTATACACTGAAGCTGGCTGTTTAAAATGCATTCGAATATTGTTTGCACTGGTGAAATTCACTGACAAAGCGAAGGCAATTATTTTGTCATGCGATAAAAAAAATCTAGGTATTTCAAAACATATGCCAATTAAATGATTAAAACCGATTCATTAATCAGTTGCAATAAGCTAAAACATCCAACAAACATGCTAAAAAAAAGTTAGTTCATGCTAAAACTGAAGCCACATGCAAGTAAGAAAGCAAAATGACAGACAAACATTTACCTGCTCTCCGGTTTGTGTTGTATTTAGCACCGAGAGTAATGTGGTTTCAGGCGGCTTCTGTAAAACACATACAATTAGTTCATGTTTATGCCGTAAACAGCTAAAACCAACATAGGGTTGAATAAGTACCTGCTCTGTGACGAGTGATGAAAGCAGGGGACTCGCTGTTGTGTGAACCATCTGAAAGCACATTGAGAGGACATGTTAAAGTTAGCAAACTATAAATTATGAATGCTAAAAAAAGATTTACTTCCATGATTACAAAAATATTACAAATGCTATTTTTGAACATTTCATTCAAAGAATCCTAAGTAAAATGTACCGGTAACACTTTATAATAACTACACACTATGAATGATTAGTTAAATGTAGGTTTGTTAAGCATAACCTTTTTTTTTCAAAAACATCGAAAGGTCTTACAAACTCAAAACTGTTGGTAATGTATATTCTTACCAGTGTAATCTCCTCTGGAGACTGTGTAATCTGAGAAGTTGTATCACCCTGTGTAAATGTTAACATTTTCTGAATAGCATTTGTTTAGCACATTTTTTCAATAGCATCCTATTAAACATAAGCATTTAAAACTATTAGTAATGTTAAAAAGACAGGTTTAGAAGACACTCTTACCTCATTTTCTTGTGTGTATATAGCTGTTGTTGCTGGGTATTTTAACTGAGGACAAAAACAAGAGTTGATGAAACATTCCATTGTAACCTCTATTCATCTAAAATGTGACTGTATTAGTTGTGGATGTGTGTGTTTGTTGTGATTTGATTTGGTTTTAATAACACTCACCTCCTCCCCTCCGCCCTCCTCCCCTCGAGAGGGAAAGGGCTCTTCTGTGGGCAGCTCGTCCTGACATGATACAAACAAAACATTCAAAAATCAATGTGAAAAGTTCATGAAAAAAATGGCTTCAGTGTGTAAAAAATCCCCTTGATTGAATATACAAACTGAAAGCAAGAGATGAGAGACTATGAGAAGAATTACTCAACATTAATTAGAAACGTTGTGATTGCAGTTTCTTCTTTTGGCTGTGGAGTGGGAGTAATATATTAAGGCCCTGTTCAGTGTGACGTGAACGGTGTGGGTGTGAGGGAGGGAGATATGAGGTAAACTCAGGTGATTAGCGTAGGTTGACATGTCAGTTCCCTTTCAATTAATTATAAATGTGTCGACACATTATAGACAAAATCTGATTATGAATCACATCGGTGTATTTGTCATCATACATTCAATTATACGATCATGTGACAGACTTACCTCATATTCATATTCCTCATCGTCATATGATGCTTCCTCAACCTCCTCTTCCATGTTGTCCTGATCTTCCTGTAATTTACAGAGGTAGGAAAAATTATTTCTGCCTTCTAATGATCAAGTATTATTAGACAGAAGCTATAAGGGTTTATTTTGACGCTAATGTTTAGTGTCAGTGAGAATAGATTGGAAACACATTAGAGACATGATTTAGAGACATATTACAGACTGAAATTAATAACAATATTAGTAAACATGATTTATGGAAAATTTAAAGTGGTTATAATTCACCCAAAATTAAAACTCCATTAAAGTCATACAAGTTGAAGGTGGGAAAATATTCAAGGTGACAGAATATTCATTAATTTGTTATACATTTAGTGAGAGTATAATGCTTGTGATTAATAACATTTGCAGCATATTAGTAAGATTAATTATACATTATAACTTGTGGGTGAAAACGGGTGCATTTAATGTTTGTTTATAAAGGTATATTTATGAATCATTTAGGGTTTAAGCATTATTGTTTGCAGTATCTTTAGACAAGTCTATATTAACTCTAATATCGCAATATCTAAGTAATCAGAAAAATAAAGGTCAATTTTAATAGTCAAAAAGTAAAAACTCCCTTAGATGTGAACGATGTGTGAGTGTCAGGTTAGGTGCGATGATAAAACATTTACCAAACGTTTCCTTTGTCGTTTTTGACGTCCTTTATTTCCTTTGCCCTGGTTGAGAGTTTAGCAGTTGAGAATCATCATAATTTATGAGAAGGCTTTAAATAACAATCATTAGAAATATTTAGAGACATTTAGGAGGTTAGTTGCCATGACATTTAATATTTAATTGTAATGTTTCGTTCTAATTATGCCTGGTTAGGTTATTATTATTGCACAGATTTAAATTTTCAGTAAAAAGACATCTGTCTATTTAATAGCCAAAACCTGCTTATGGCTGATTTGACTATTTATTAATTGATGTACTGTTAATTTACAGTAAGTACAACACAGAACCGAGACTGAAACTCGTCTATATAACAGCTCGAGATCAGTTTACCTTTCCCTTCTCTCTACCTTTCTTCTTTTCTCCAGATGTTTTCTTCCCTGTGTCCTCATGGCTGTGGAAAACTGTCTCCATACTTACCTCTACCTTTCCAGAGCCCAACTGTGGAAAAAAAGGTATTTTTTATTTTATTTGTATTTATTTTTAAGTAGCCAATACATTGAATTATGTTCAATTAAATCCAAATAAAGATGCCAAGTGATGAGGTGAAGGCATTTGTCTATATAAACTACACTAAAAACACACTTTAATGAGCTTAAATACAATAAATAAAATGAAATATCACTAGTAAGCATACCCTCTCAGAGGAAGTGTTGGTTTGGAGAAATTTCAAAGGTGTTACATCACTGAAGTTGGTCTCCACCAGTTTCTTTTCTTCAACATCTACCAGCTTGTCTTTGGTTTTACTCTGGTTGGCCTTTTTGTGAATAGTAGAGATGTTCGAAAGGATAGGATCCACTTCTTTTTCTACAACAGGCATCTTAAAATACAAGACAAGGCACCAAAGCCACATTAAAAAACAATAACAACTGTTTTGGTTGCATTAAATGTCTATTAGGACAAATCAGTCAAGTATAATTGAAAAAGTACGTTGATATTTGGTTAGAAATGGATTACGAATAATAGTGCTGTAAGTACTGATACAGGAACGAATGTATGCTTACAGGACTGGGCTCAGGCATCTGCCCCTCTTCAAGATCAGTTTCTTCCTCAGTCAAACCTGCATCAGGTAATGACTCTTGTGGGTGACTGTACTTTACTGAACTCTGTGGATTAGAAAGAGGTCTTATGATTCAGATAGGCTTAATACAGCAAGAACTTTATTGCTAATAGTGGGTATTTATCATAAACAGAAAATATATCTGACTAGCAATCAGAGTTTTTGTTTTTTTATTATTATTATAGTATTTACCTGAGATGTTTTGTAGGTTCAGGAGGCTACTCACGGTGTATTCTGTGATGACGTTTGAGTCCGGCTCCTGTCTGTCTCCTTTCACTCTTCTGCTGGTGCTGATCTCATGAAGAAGCTCCTCCATTCCATCCTGAAGCAGCCTGTCAATCAGGGCCTTCAGCAGCGAGAGCTGTGAAAGTGAGTTTTTATTGTAAATGTGCTAATATGATTTATTGTAGTGTAACATCAATGCAATTTAAATTTGCTACAATCATATAAATGTATTATTTATATGAGATTACAATTAAAAAAATTAACAATCTAGGAATGACTTTTATAAACAAGTAAAAAGCTTTTGTGCACACTACATCCTGATGGTCAATTAAAAATTCTTGTATGATTTTCATTGGTTAGTGAGTAAACTTTCATTTCAAAACAAAAGAATCCATTTAAATTATTTTATTTTATGGATTCAGCATGATATTGGTAAAACTATACAGCCATTCAATTTGGCTTTAAATATTGAAATAAATAAAACATTTGATTAAAATCAATCCACTGCATTGTGTTGCCCAACGAATACAAAGTAACCATGCTCCCATAACTATAAAATATAATCAGATAAATTCTAAGTAAGAAAATTAAGCATTGTGCCATTAGACCTTCTGCTGGGTTAAAAGCGAACTTTTAAAAAATACAGCACACTTACTTTAATACCATATGAATCAAACAAGCCTTCAATGTCCTGAAATAGAACATCATAATATGTTTACACCACCAAAGATCAGTTTTGTAATGAAGTAAATTATGCATAGGCATTGAGTAACCAAGCAAACCTTCATTTCAACAGCTCTCCCTGGTGGGCCAGCATCACCCTGTTAAATAATACAGTGCCAGATATCATTGCTTCTGCAGCATAGATTTATGGAGATAACTTGTGCAATCAATGAAATGTAGAAACTTTGATACCTTCTCTCCTTTCCAACCCATGGCTCCTTTCTCTCCCTGCCAACCAAAACAAGAAAAATTACATATCGTCTGAGAAGCGTTTCATTTCTTCAAAGATTTTTGGCGAGCTATACTTTACCTTCATCCCTGGAGGACCCTACAAACAAAAAAACAACATACATACACACACACACACACACACACGTAAAAATTGAAAGTCAGTGAAATATAAATGCAGGAAAAACATAAAAGCCCAGTCTTTTATGTTGATTATTTGATAAAGGAGCTTGTATCAAAAATGCTCACCACTGCACCCGGGGGTCCCATTGGTATGGGAAATGCCTTTTTAATGTCCTCAATGGACATACCCTGAGAACAAACACAAATGTAATTTAACAGCAGTCATGGTTGCAAGCAAAGCTTATCTAAGCTCAAACAACAAAAAAAAAATATTTACATCTTGGAGGACAACGGGAGGACCTGGCAAGCCTGGAGATCCTGGCTCCCCTTTTTGACCTTCATTTCCCTAAGCAGTTGAAATAATGGGCATAATGGCTATAAACAAAACATTTAATTGTACCATAGTTAAAACTGCATTTAAAGAAAGTATTGATGCATTGTGATGTGTTTGATTTTGGATTAACTTACATTTGCACCAGGTTCACCTTTTTCCCCCTATGCGTTAAAATAAGAAACTATGTTAGGCAAGTACATTTCAGCTAAAAGGTAGCTAAATAGTTTGCCCCCAAAAATTCTGAAAACTCACTCATCTTTAGGCCATCCATGTATTTGTTTTTTTTTTTAATGAAGAAACTAAATTTATCTACATCTTGGATGCCCTAAGGGTGAGTAAATTTTCATGAAATTTTCATTTGTGGGTGAACTAATCCTTTAAATAAAATGGATTACTAGTTCATAAAAAGTCTATTGTCCCACCTTTGTCCCTTCATCACCCTTTGGTCCTTGATCTCCCTGGAGAAAAAAAAATTGGTTTGGTTTTATAAAAAAGCTCAAAAGCATTTAGAACTACAATATATTAAACTTACATCTTTTCCAGCTACTCCACGTTTCCCATCAACACCAGGTTTACCCTACAAGAAAAGACAACAGAAGATAAGAAAAAATAAGAAATTCTAGAGATTTTATGGTTAATATGTGCTTTAAATGTTACTATACTCACAGGTGTCCCAGGTAAACCAGGCATACCAGTAATCCCAGCACGTCCAGGATCTCCTTTCTCACCTTTCTGTTAAACACATACACACACAAATGCACATAAAACCCTGAAAAGTGCAGCATTATCTCCAACCACTCTAATCATAATAATAATCTGTCCTTCAACAACTAAAGCTAACCTTTAGGAAAGTGCATATAATTGTTGGATTTTTTTAAAACATATTTTTGCTAAATTCTTTATTTCACTTGACATTAAGCAAAATGATAAATCAAACGAGCTCTACAAACTCATTAGCAGACATTGTGTAGACATTTGATGCACTTTAAGAATGTGCACTGGTCACACAACCTGCAATTCAGTTAATGTCACTGAATCATGAATCATATAATAAATTATCACAAAATGGCTTTTATAAAGTCTGCTTACTGGTCCTGGGTCTCCTTTATGCCCTGGTTCACCCTGTGTACATACAAAAACACTGAAAATTATAACTTAAAACAATTATGACAGCACATATGAAGAGAACAATTAGCTGTCACCATATTTTAGAAAAGTCTACAAATAAAAATTGAGACAAAGAAGTCAAACCTTAGATCCAGGCCTTCCTGGTAAACCATCCACACCATCTCTTCCGTTACTAGAGCCAGACTAGAAGAGAAAGAATATTGAGCTACATTATACATTGTGTTTAAGTTGCTCATCTTCCAATTATTAAAAGTCATGAAATCAGAAACATTGACAAAAATATGCAGAAAAAAAGTTAATAAGCATAATCAAATTCATAAAGGTGGACATAACTTCAGAGTGGCTCACCAGTGAATTCCCAGGAGGTCCTGGTTTACCTTCAGGACCCTAAGGGAGAAAAATTTTTTAAAAAATGTATGTATATAATACATTAAATGAGGAAGCCTAACTTACAGGTGGTCCAGGATGTCCTGTCTCCCCTCTGAGTCCTTGGACCCCCGGCTCACCGGGTTCACCCTTTGAAGACACCAAATACAGAGTGTATATGTGTGTGTGTTTTGGTATAAGTAAATTGGTAAGAATTTAAAATGGCTGAATATCTTCTTTTACCTTAATGGCCCTAGTGAGAATGGTGTTGTCTGACGTGGTGAACTAGGGAAGGGGAATTATGAGAATTTGAAGTTATGTACATTATGTAATAACAAGGTAAACCATGAAACAGTCAACCAAATAAATGCTTCTAAAGATAAAAGAAAATGAGCTATACTGTACAAACTTGACAGCTTTTGACATGTGTAAAAAACCAACCAACTGAAAATAACATGATTGCATTAATATTAATTTATGTTAAATAGCTTGATAATAATACCCAGTAAAGAGAGGAAAACTCACTTGAGTGTCTCCTGGTGGTCCCGGCCTTCCCTGCAGAGAATGAAATATTAATACAGTGACTCCTGTTCATTAATTTATTACTGGAGAGCATGACAAGAAGAACTGAGATTCTGTTATGTGAGAACAAAGCATGACTGGCCCTTGAAATATTGACAAAAATAGCACAAAAATATAACCATACTTGTGCTTTTTATTAGCAGTACGTACCGGCTCGCCTTTCTCTCCTTTGTTTCCCTCTGAACCCTGAAATATATGGGCATTCATTAATAAATTTCATTGACTACTCTTTGCTATTATGGTTCATAATTCATTGGCTCTTTGGAAGTGCTTTAGAGAAATATTGATCAAATACTATCTACACAATGTAAAATAATAGGAAGCTGCTTACTGGTAACCCTAATTTCCCAGGCTCGCCTTTTTCTCCAGAGTCACCGGGTCGTCCTGGAAGACCGAGAGGCCCCTGACATTGGAGATGAGGAGAAGTGACTTTATGCTCTTATAATTAAGTGTTAGGTAGGAAAAGATCAAATGTTTTTAATTGGAAGGGTTTAAAAGAGAGACAATACCTTAACACCTCTCTCTCCAGGTTCTCCTGGTGAACCAGACTCTCCCTGCAAAAAAAAAATCCTCTGCATTATAAAGATAAAACAGCTTAATAATAAACATACAAAATAATGTCTAAATGAAAATGTAAAGTTAAAAAAGTGAGGTTAAATTAATAATAGTTCAGTATATAAACAAGTAAAGTAAATAATAAAAATATTGTGAAAAGGTACGGGTCTCTCTGTGTTATTGTTGATTCTCACCCTCAATCCCATCTCTCCTTTCAGTCCTGACAGACCCTGAAATCCATTAAAGCAGAAAATGTATTTTAATATGAATGAAGCATTAATTAAAAAGCAAACAATGGGTATTTTATGGCAAAGTAACCCTTCTTTCTCTAATATCCTTAGTGCAGTGATGCATGGCACACACACGCTCACATATACACACACTCCCATCCTTCTTGTATCAGTCACTCTGGGCTCTCGATTTACTTACATCTTTACCTCTTAGTCCTGGAGAACCAGGGTTGCCTGGAAAACCCACCTCCCCTTTCTCTCCTTTGAACCCATCGTTGCCCTGGACACAATCAAATAAAGTGTTAATGTAAATGATTTTATGTACTATGTTTTATAATTATATTATCTTTTATGCACTCTCCTTGATTCACAAATATAACTTCACAGGTTTTAAAATATAAAAATGTGAATTCCACAGGTATTAATATGCAAGTATTAGTATAATAAACTTACTTTAGGCCCAGGTTTCCCTGATAATCCAACATTGCCCTGCATTTAAAAGAAGAAATGAGACAGAATGGTCTAAATAGGGTTTTTTCTTTTCTTTTGGGTATTCTTCACCTTTTTTTTACTAATATATATATATATATATATATATATGTATATACTGCTTTAGTGTACTGTAGATCAAATAAATGTAACCTTGGTGAGCGTAAGAGAATTCTTTCTAAAACAGCTCTTACTGAACACAACCTAAAACAGTAGTGCAATTCCATATGTGGTTTATAAAACTAATGTTTGGACTTTTTTCTGCTTTCTTTATTGTGTTCTAGAGTCAGAAGTGAAGACTTTCTTACAGGCCAACAAGCCTCATAAACACTCACTCTTTCTCCACTCTCTCCTTTGGGACCAGGCTGACCGGGGATTCCAAATCCAGGATTGCCCTTCAAAAACCCAAAAGACAACACATCAGTACATTCACATTGGGAATTAATTAATATATACTTTCATATCCAAAACAGCAAACAAACACATACCTTTTCACCTTTATCACCTTGATTTCCTTTGATTCCTTGTGGTCCTGGTGGCCCAACTTGTCCAACATCCCCCTTTACACACAGTCCAATGGGAAAAAGATAACCAATCTTAAACATCTCTGCTTATGTCCACTAGAAATAATACAAAACCTACTGACAACCAATATGGCGGGTGTGCTCAAGCTCAGTTTGGTTTATTCATGAGCATTACTTAAAAACTTTTAATCAATATAGGTTTTAACCTTGGAGTGTTTTGGGACTTGCATCAAAACGCTGAAATCTATAAGTATTTTTTTTCCTCATTGACAAGCAGACCTGGGGGAGCTCTTAGATTCATATCTGTGCTCATGGCAGTAATTAACCATGTTTAAGTTGCCCGAGTGCTGGATGCACTGCTTGTTTTCATCAATGCAGCTGAAGAAAACCCAAGGGGAAATAACTGTCAGATTTCATTCATGAGCTGGGAGTGACTTTTGTTCACATTAAAACTTCTTTTTTATTTTGAAACCAGTTCTTGATTTGATGTACTGTATCTTACCCTGGCACCCTTTTTCCCCTGAGGACCAAGTATCTGTGAAATATGAGAGGAAATATTAGCAACAGTCTATTCTTAGGCAAAAACATGTTAGATGAGACACTGGGATATCAGTTTTACCCCTTTAGCTGGGTCACCGGGAGGGCCACGCTGCCCCTATGAATCAAACACAGAAATACAAATCCCACATTGTTTATTTATAGACAGTTGTGAGGGCTAATGTGATAAACTGCATAAAATTTACATGCATTAATTGACTACACACAATTGACACTCAATGTGAGATCAAATAATAAAAGGGACGATTAAAAGGTAGGTTTTAATACAATGGCTGATTGCATTGCTGCATGGTTGATTGCACACACTTAATAGTAATCAGGTGAAGTGAAAATAAGTTTAACTTATTATTTAAATGGATAAATCCCCAAAATTTGGGCAGTGTAGTTTATTAGAAGCACTAGATTTGGTCAAATGAAGAAAATAGTTTAGATTCACCTCGTCACCCTTTCGTCCAGCAGCTCCAGGGAAGCCCTAAAGTTTTAAAAGAGAAAGTAAACTTTCCCTCTAATCATTGCAAGAATTATGAAATTAGTATTCAGCAAATATGAATGACCTCAGGTGCTTTGAGAGATGTTAGATGTCTAGTGTGGGCTCTCTGAGAGCATCTGCGGTAGAGCTCTAAACCAAATGTTTTATCATGCCATAGTGTTTCTAAAGAGAACCGAGGGATAATGAGGAGTCGAATCGTTGGAGAGTGTCCTTGATCTCCTCTCTGAAGCCTTGGGTTTAATAATGACTGTAGAAGTTTAATTTGAAACTCGCTGAAAATCTGAATTGCCAGAGATGGACACACAGTGGCAAGGTTGCATGTGAACGATATAATAATAAAGTTGTTCTTAATGTTTCATGTGTGTAATTCTCTTGCCGTCTCATTATTAGGTGCAAACTCCATTTAGATGTTTCTCTTTTTAATCAGGTCGATAATGGATCCTTAGTTTGACGTGTATTTTGGAGTCCATCACTGGCCGGAGAGCAGAGAGGAGGCGTTTTTCCTTTTTCTTAATCGACTCTTTTAATTTCCCCTGAGATCTACAGCTCATCCTTGCTCTTAATAGAAGTTCGACAGCACCGTACAGAGTGGAAAAGTTTGAAGAGCGAACAGACGAATAAGGATTTGACTTTTTAACAAAGCATTTGTGCAGTGCAATGATTTAAATCTATAAACTGGTTCATAACACATCTGACCTTTTCCTGCAGTTGTTATTTTTATGAACAGGTGAAAGTTATGGACTTACTGCAACTCCTGGAGGACCGATAGGTCCAATTTCCCCACGTTCGCCCTGTTGAAGAAATCAAGTTGTTGATTAGTCAAACTGAGGGATTTATTATTAGTATGCAACTGAAAACAAATGTCAGGTGTCAAAAAATACCTAAATGCAAACAATAATGTACCATCAGATTACTGTGAAATAAACATAAGAAGGTAGTCAGGTCTTATATCATCCTGAACTTGTTTATTTTTAAAACTAACCAGCTGACTATATATTATCCAACTTATAACATGACCATTTATCAAATATTGATTTGAGTCAAGATTATATTATTATATTAGAGGAAAGAGCTAGAAATGTCATAAAACAAAAATATCTGACCACAGTATTCAAGACAGCATATTTTAATTAACAACTTTTTGTTGATGTTGAAAATTGATGTTGATGTAGGATGTGTAGTGCATTTGATGTTTAAAAAACATTCCAGATTATCAATGAGGAAACAGGGTTTTGAACTGATTTTTGAACATGTTGAAAAGTCAAGTAGGATGTATTATGGATAGGTTTTTAAAAACAGAGCACTAGACAAAAGCACTGACTTGATGTGATTTATTATTTATTATTATTTTTAAGAGAAAGAGCAAGTAGGTTGAATAAAACAGAGAAGTAAGAAAGTCATGTGCCTGACTAAATTGTGCAAAATCATACCTTGTCTCCTTGATCTCCTTTAAGACCCTTTTTCCCCTAAACACAGACAAAAACACAACAACGGTGAAACACCCTCTGCCATTATGAGGCACTTAACATTTATTAAACAAAATTGCATGTACGTCTGACATCTGTTAAAGGTTCATAGTGATTCTCTGTGAAAGACAGACATAATTTAACAGAACGACAGACCAAACACTTTGATGCAGAAATGGCTGTGTATAGTTTGACAAACCCGAGGGCCTGCGATTCCCTGGACTCCTTGGATTCCTACTTCGCCCTTTGGATGAATATGAAAACTACAAATTACACAATGCACAAGACAATTGTCTTTTACTCTGCTTCATTGATTTTAAATGCAACACGCTTACCTTTGGGCCTTGTAGTCCTGTATTACCCTGAAAAATTGATTAGTGCTGACTTAATAATTACCCTTAAGATTTTTCATCGTGGAACAAGCATACGTTTAATGAAATACTAATATGACTCATCAGAAACACATACCTTTTCTCCTTTTGGCCCAGATGGACCTTGAACACCCTGAATTCCGATACCTTCCTCTCCCTTTATGATGAACACAAAAGAAATTCAATCAAACAACAAGCTGCACTAATTTTAGCTTCATGCACTCCTGTTAGAGAGGAAGGGCAATTTTTTTTTCAGCTCGCCGAACAATGAGACTTCCAAAAAGATAGCAGGCAGATGAGCAGAGAGATTTAATTTATGCATTTTAACTGTCTTGGGCAAGCTGTAGGAAGTCATTGCTTAAAATAGCTTTTATACCACTGCTGAAAGTACAAAATGACATTATTCTCAAACCTTCTCCCCCTTCTGCCCATGAAGTCCTGGAAGTCCATCCACTCCCACTGGTCCTGGTAAACCCGGTAGACCCTAGAAAAACACATCCATCATATTTAATCATATATTTAATTTTATACTATTTAAAACACAACCTACTAAATGGCTTAAATTCAAGAAATTTGCAAATTGCAAGTAATAAACAGGACATTTTTTGAGGTATACTTGTAGCTGTTTCTCCATATAGACCTGGTTTCACAGACAGGGCTTAGACTAAGCCAGGATCATGCCACAGATCAATTAAGACATTCAAGTAATTTTTTATAAAAGTCAAAAAAACAACATTGCTGGTGTCCATCTTAAGACAAAACAAAGACTCTGTTATATTTTAGGATCAGTCAGAACAAGTTTCTTACAGTTGAAACCACTCTCATTTACATTTTAGTCTGGGACTAGGCTTAAGCCTTGTCTGTGAAACCGGGGGCAAATCTGGGATAGTAAAGCATTTGTATATTTAGTATAATATCAAAAAATAATAAATAATACAAGAGTAGCTTTAAAAGCATGCACTAACATTACTTCCATGCTCCCCCTTTTCTCCTTTCAGACCTGATTTTCCACGTGGACCCTGAAGAATGTGAGAACCAGCATAATCATACATTTAGGCAAATGTTGCATGTATATTTGAAATGAAAGTTAAATGGTAAATTGTTCATTAAGCAGTAGATGACTTACTTTAGGACCAGATTCTCCAGTCTCACCCTTAGAGAAAGAAAAATACCATAAAATACCGCAAATACCACACGTTGCATGTGACTTATATTGTAACAACATCATGCTATTGAAACAACACTGAAGCTACATCTTATACACACATACAGGAAAAACCTTAACTAACATGAGATGATTTTTTTTAAATATAGACTTGTGCACAATCCTCATATTTTATACTAACCTTAACAGAAAGTCCAGGAGAGCCCGGAGGCCCAGGCAAACCAGGGAGCCCTGGAGGACCTGATACCCCTGGGACCCCTGGAGCACCTGGAGGGCCCTTTTAATCAAGGGGAAAATAATCCAAATGCAGTTATAATTTTTAGTAGATTATTTACACATCATACAATGTAAACAATTTAATACAGCTGTATAGTATGATATAAACACTTACAGAGGATCCAGGTTCTCCTTTACGTCCTGGAAGAACCTCCATACCTCCCATAACATATCCTGGTTCACCCTACATAAAAAAAAAAAATAAATAAATAAATAAAAATAAAAAACACTATACAACATATCAAATGCTTGTAAGTTACTAAACTAACTCTCTCTCCTCTCTGTCCTTTAGGTCCAGTATTACCAGGAGGCCCCTGAGAGTGTGAAGAAGACAAATAGGAAGAGATGTAAAGAAACAGTCACAGTCACTTTCACAATCACACAGAGAAGTATCAAACAGTTTTAAACGTGAGACATTTAATAAAAGAGGGTGAACCTTTAGAAGAAAGTGGGGGCAAATACTCTACACTGACTAGCCATAATCATTCCTCATTACTCCCTCTGTGAATCACTCAAAGATAATTGCAGCTTTCCCAATTCTCCTACTAAGATACACAAAAGGCTAGGACATCGTGTACATGTTTTAAATAACTATACTAAGTACCATTTCAAGAATATACCGATTTAAATATCACCACCCACACTGTTTTTTTTATATAGTGAGATGTAAAAGAGACACTTACCATGTCACCAGAAATTCCAGGCACCCCCTGAATCAGATTAAGAGATTGTTTATGCACATTCAAAAATGCAATCAACAAGATTCTTCCCAGTAAGCTACATTTGTTATATATTTAGCTGTATTAGACTGAATTTTGATCCCTCCTTTACCCTCTGTCCAGGAGAACCAGGAGGTCCAGTTCTACCCGGTCGTCCTGGTAAACCGGGAATACCATCCGTTCCTGGAAGACCCTGATGAACGCAAAGTGCGAACGATACAAAATTTAAAAAAAATTACTTATATAATATACACAAACACACAGAAATTATTTGATACTTCTCAAATATAACAAAAGAGCATCTTCAGTGCACATATTACTTTGAAAGCAAATATAGAGCAATATAAATCCACGCATTCACATTGATGCACATCACAAAAATAAATAATGAAACATCATAACAATACTGATCTTGTTAGCAAGACCTGTCACATTTCATTTGTTATTCAAAAGAGTCTCTTTGATATGACAAGTGCTTTCATGTGTCGCCTTCTCAAAGAGATAACAGGAAGAAAAAAAAAGGAAAGTGCAAATAGCACCCCATACAGAGATAGATCTGTGATATTAATAATTAGATTTAATCCTTTAATCTACTAAAACAACCACCGAGTCACAAAAACAATCTCATCATTAACAGAGCGGTTCGGTTTAAATATTAAACGCTCCAGTAATTAACATAAACATCAATATGTAATTATGAAAACAGAGAGAGGGTGTTTTATTTATGTTTTTGCTTTGGAACGGCATGAGCGCTTCAGATGTTGGATGTACAGTACTCACCCGTTCACCCTTCTCCCCTTTGACCTTTAGAGAGAATGAATCATAATGCCCCGGGCCCTGCTTGAGTCGCTATATTAACAGAAAAACATAAAAAGATCAATACTCTTAAAATAATACTGCAAGAAAGACACTCAATTTTTATATTTTCTTTAGACATTGTTTGTGTAAAACTAGTCCTGTAATCGTTAACTAAAACTAAGTTCATTAATAAAACATTCTTGTCAATTAAAATATATGAAATAAAATGAACTATACTGCCAATATTAGATGAAAAATTCTAAACTAAATAAAATAGTAAAATAGTAATAGAGAATAGTGAGAAGGAAATATAGAAATTAAGGAATAGCAGTTTGCTGACATACCAAGCCACCGTGACCAAATCCATCCCCCTGGAGAAATTAGATACAATCATGTCACCATTTATAATTATTTGATCGATAACATATGATAACACAATAGCCACTAACCTTCTCTCCTTTCTGACCCTGTGGACAACAACAAACCAGGAATGAGGATTCATATAAAACATGGTATGATAGCTGTAATGAGGATGTAGAGAAAGTGTTTACCTTGCAGCTAAGAGGACAGGGCCCTTCTGGTTTGCTGAGAGCTTCTGGGTCATCTGTGGGTGTGTCCAGTTGAGCAGACTAGAACAAACACAAATACAAATCTGAATTATGCCGTATGTATTGTGAAAATAATACTCATAATCGGATCTGCATGGCCCACCTCATCGTGTTGTTTGAACTCTAATTGTAAAGCTTCGCTACAGATGCTGCTGATAAACTCTCTCTCGATGGTTGGAAGCTCATCAAAATCACTGGCGAAGAAGATGTTCTTGTAAGTGGTGGGAGAGGCGATGGTCCTCAGCTCCTCAATATCTGCGTGAGCGATGCCGATGGCCAACACGCTGACACCTAACACACAAATACACATTATAACATTCATTCATTTGGCCTTATACTATGGTGTTACTAAATTACAATGAAGTAAATGAACACATGATGCCTCTCAGACTTTCAGGGTATGTACATTTTGTATGTTTTGAGAGAAAATTTGATTGAATACTTTTATCCAGGAAGGACAGATTAAATTTTTCAAAAGTGACAATAAAATAATAACACTAATTTTAAAAAATACAAATCTACAGTTAACATCACAATTTGCAGAATTGTGAGAAAAAAATTGTGAAATATAAACTCAGAATTACCTTCCTAATTTTATTTTTCATCCCACGGTGGAAAAAAGATTCCAAAGTTAACAGTTGTTTTGAATTATAATTATTTTTAGTGCTCTCAAATGACTAATCACAAGTAATCGCATCCAAATAAAAGTTTTTGTTTACATAATATATGTGTATATGCATACAGTTGGTACGGAAAGTATTCAGACCCCCTTAAATTTTTCACTCTGTTATATTGCAGCCATTTGCTAAAACCATTTCAAGTTCATTTTTTCCTCATTAATGTACACACAGCACCCCATATTGACAGAAAAACACAGAATTGTTGACATTTTTGCGGATTTATTAAAAAAGAAAAACTGAAAAAGAAAAGTTTTTGTTTACATAATATATATGTGTGTATACTGTGTATATTTATTATGTATATATAAATACACACATGCATGCAAATATTTAAGAAAAAGATGCTGTTTACTGTATATATATTAAACATTTTATATACACATATTATAAAATCTAAGAATATGAATATATAAATGTATAAAAGTAAATATTTTATACTGTATGTGTGTATATACCGTATATATATATATATATATATATATATATATATATATACACACATAATAAATATACACAGTAAATTATGTAAACCATAACCATAACTTTTATTTTGGATGTGATTAATCATTTGACAGCTGTAAAATTTTTCCAGTTTTTACTGTATTTTTAGAGAGACTTCTTTCAAAAACGTTAAACAAATCTTACTGACCCTAAACTTTTGAACAGCATTGTATATTTAGTTGTGTTTGAATATCTATCTATTCCTGCATTGCCGTTGATATTACTCACCCAGAGCATGTGCTATCCTGGATGGTGGCTCTACGTCATCCTGTGCCCTTCCGTCTGTCAGTAACACTAACACGTGAGGGACTTCCTGTCTCATGCCCAAAGACTCCTGAAACATCTCCCTAAGGACATAGCTGATCCCACGACCTACACACATGTTCACAATCATCACATTTTAAATGAGACATCACCCTAATATTTAGCATTAACAATTTTTAATCTTTGAATGTATTTGTGCACCTGTTTTTGTGTTCCCCCCTCCATAGCGGACTTCACGGAGTGCTCTCAAAACGGAGTTACGGTCTTTGTGAGTGTTAAAGTTGAACTCGATCCTGGGCTGATCACTATAGTGAACTACTGCTATCTAAGGCAAGTTAATGAGATGGTTTAGTCCACACTAACAGCACATTAGATGTTAGAGACAAAGAATCATCCCAAATGAGGTGGAAAGCCTTTAATTTAGTGTAGCGTGTTAGCATGTCCTACCTGTGTTCCTTTAGGTCCTATAGAGGGGAAGTAGGTGACGATTCTAAACAGAAAATCCTTCAGCTTGCCAAAGTTATTAGTTCCAATGCTCCAGGATTCATCGACCAGAAACACAATATCTGCCTTTACTTTGCCACACACTAACAGAGAGAAGCACAAAATTCATTCACATTGTATAGGCTTGAACTGTATAGACATTGCATTAACATTTCTACACTTCTTAAAGACATCATATCATGGGAGATCAATTATTAACAGTTTAATTGTGTGGTATATTACAGCACAGATGTAAAGTTGGCATAATGTAACGCCTGTTGGAAAGAGTTTTTGTTTCCATTTTTACATGCAAATGTGGCATTTACAAGTTCAAAAAGGCAAAACAATGAAAGCAGCCTGGTCACTAAGAGGGTGGGAAAAGGCCATGAAAACTGAACAATGAATGTTTCTAGAGCATAAAACCTTAAATCACATTTTAAATGGATATCAGGGGAAAAAATATGTAAAATTATATATATAAAAAAGACCTAAAACATAACTTTAGAAGAAACATTAACATTTTAAGTTGAACATTTTACTTTAAAACTGAAAGAAAAAAACGAATTAAGAGCCAGTTTAATAGGAATGACCTGGTCCAGGTGGAGGTGTCTCGGCTGAGAGGGTGGTCTGGTCATATACTGTGGTGATTCTGGACAGTGTTGAAGTGGTTTGGCTATTGGTGATTTGAGGCCTCACAGCAAGTCTCTGAGTGGTAGTGGGTGCGCTGGGGGCTTTGACCACTGGGGTGCGAGCATTCCTGGTTGTGGTATGGAGGGGCAGCTCATTGATTTTGGTATTAGCAGAGACAGGGGCCGGCGTGGGGCTCTGGACAGGAATGAGACGAGGAGCTCCCACTGTAAGACAATCACAAAAATCCAGAGCTCAAACAAACCAGTTTTGCTTTTACCATACACCACTGTTCAAAGGTTCGGAGTCTCATATGGCCACAAAGGCTGCATTTATTGACTCAAAACACAGTATAAACATTATATATAAGTATAAACATAATATTGAGGAATATGCTGATATGTTAATATATATGAAAAAATGTCATTTATTTCTGTGATAGCAAAGCCATTATTCTAGTGCTCAGTGTCACATAATCATTTTATATAGAATCCGTGATAATATTTTCAGGATTCTTTGGTGAATAGAAAGATATAGAGATCAGTAAATTTTATAAAAGTTTTACTATCACTTTTAATTAATTTAATGTATCCTTGCTGAATAAAAGTATTAATTTCTTTAAAAAAAAAAGCACACTGCTGACCTCAAACATTTGAACAGAAGTGTGTTTTAAAAATAAACTTTCCAAAATAATGAGTTTCAAAACCTTTTTTTCCCTAATCAGCATTCAGCACAAAAACAGACTCTTTTACGAACAGAGAACATAATTTACAGCAGTTGTGTATAATACATCAGTCATGCCTTACAATATAACATTTCAAAATGCTAATGATATTTGCAGAGATAAGGCCTTACAGATCCTTTTAGTGATGGTTGTGACCGGACCCTCCACTTCTCCATAAAGTGGTCTGATGGAAAATATATAGGTTCTGCCATACAGGAGATCTCGGATCTTATAGGAAGTGAAGCCAGAGCTCAGCAGATCAGAGGAGATGTCCACCTCTACACAGAACACAATTGCATTAGGACAAAATACATAACGTCAGCATGAATGTGACAAAAAACAGATGCAGGATCAGATTTGAGATGCCATAAACTCTTTTATATAACACTTCAAGGACACAGCAACTTCCAGAGTTCTGTGTCTTATGTGTTATAAGCTTAAATAAAAGTCCAAATTTAAATCCCTCACAACCTTCATGTTCATGCAAAGCACAGCCTCATTAGAAGACCCTGCTGACGTCATCAAGATAACATGAATGAATCACAGATCTCTTCATGACCTTATCTACGCTGTCCATTCTCTTTTTGTATGTCTTGTATATTAGACAAATCGGCTTTTGTGAGAGGAACTCTTATTACAAGAGCTTATCTGAAATTAGTTTTCCCCTGCTATTTAGCAACACTCATTAACAAATAAAAGGTTCAAATATAAAAAAACCATCTGAGCATCACTAGAGCCAGGTGTATCTACTGTAATAAAATAATATATGACACATAAATAATTTTATTCATTTATTTATTGTTGTATATCGCTATTACATGACTATTTATCATTTATATATTTATATATGTGACCCTGGAGCACAAAACCAGTCATAAGTAGCACAGATATATTTGTAGCAATACAAATACATTGTATGGGTCAAAATTATTGACATTTCTTTTATGCCAAAACAATTTTAGTATATTAAGTAATGATCATGCTTCATGAAGACATTTTTTTAAATTACCTACTGTAAATATACTAAAACTTATTTTTTGTTATATCATTTGGACAACTTTAAAGGCAATTTTCTCACTATTTGGTTATTTTTTGCACCCTCAGAATCCAAATAGTTGTATCTCAGCCAAAGTCGTCTCCTTATAAACCATACATCGATGGAAAACTTATTTATTCAGCTTTCAGATTATCTATAAAATGATCTATAAAACTCAATTTATAAGTTGACCCTTATGACTGGTTTTGTGGTCCAGGGTTACATACAGTATATGCATATTTAGGATATTTTTTATGCGTTATGCATGTGAACGAAGATGCAGTCTGTCTGTTAATATGTTTTTGTTTTATGTTTCTGACCTGATATATGTCTCCAGGACAGCAGGTATCCAGATGCTCCAGTTACACTGGTCCAGATCAGTACAGTGCTGTTGTCTGTGGTGTTCAGAGCACTAAATCCAGTCACCTTGGGCAGATCCACTGTAACACAACAGCAACATTAATTCACTTGTACAATCATTTCATTTACATGAAAAAAAGCAGGTTGCAGTACTAAAAATGACTCACATGTGCGGGCGGTCACCATTACTGGACTTCCCTCTTTGCTTCTGACCACCGCAGAAACCTGGATCTTGTATGCAGAACTGGCGGGCAGATCAGTGATGGTGAAGGACGTAGCAGAAGAAGATACAACCTCACTCTTTTTTTCTCCACCTAAGAAAAAAAACACAGAATAGCAGATGGTGGATGGATGGATTGTAATCAAGTGGCACTTTACACTTTATTTTGATAGTCCACTTTAGACATTCTACTAAGAGTAAGAACTTTTGCAACTACCTGTACATGTCAGCTTGCAGTCATTAGAGTACTAACAGACTGTCTGCTTAATATCTTCTAACACTTTATTTTGATGGGTCCACAACATACAACATGCTTACTATAAGAGACTTTTCAAGTATATGTCAACTTATTCTACTAACCCTAAACCTACCCTAAAAGTCTACTCTGAGAATGAATATACATGTAGTTGCAAATTAATGAGAATTAGTTGACATATAGTTACAAAGTTACTTATAGTTAGTAGAATGTCTACAATGGACTATCAAAATAAAGTGTAACTGTTAATTATAATGGATTGTAATGAGGGCTGCTGGTTCCTACCATGAAAAGGACTCCAAGTGATCTTGTACCCAGTGACCCCTGGTGTTTTCTTCCAGGCCAGTTTGAATGAGTTGGCGCCAATGTCCACAACTTTTACCTCCCGGACTGTCTCAATCAGCTCAGAGTCGGTCAAAGAGGCTGCAAATGCACAATAGTAAAACAATTAGTAAATTAGAAATTAGAAATAATTCACACATTATAATCTAATATGCATGTTATATTCAACCCAAAGCAGGTTAAATAAATAATTTGATGGTTTTAAATATACATGAGTGATGTTATTTGGTGTTTATAGTTTTTATACAGTGTTTGTTTAAGTGCAATGTATCCGCTTTCTGCTTTTCACCGTGTTGTCTGTGAAACAGTGCTGATAACAGTGAAGCTGACAGCAGTGAAGCACACACTGAGCTTCAGTAAAAATACTGCTCTATACAGCTGTGGTTGCTAAAGATGGGGGCTCAAACACAGGAGCTGTCAATCAATCTCATGATATCCCTCAATCCCACTGGAACAATGGGAGGAACATCTCCATATCAACGGACCCTGACTGTCTGAAGTGCCTAATTAACTGAGCAGAGTTTTCTTACTAAAGCTTTGATAAATGATATGTGCCTGTCGAATAGTTGTCATGGCAAGAAGACACAGAGCCAAATGGACTAAAAAGAGTCAAGATTTGTTGGCACAGCTTTCCTACAGAGTAAAAGGAACAGAATAAAACACTGTGGAAGACAGTACAACACAGACAGCAATAAATGGAGCAGTATACCAGTATGAAGAGACTGCAACTGTAAAATAAATGTGAAATTAGCGAAAGCAAAGCAAAAATAAGAGCGTCTTATAGGAATAATATTAGTTTATTACCACAGAAATAACTGTAACTGGTGAAACACTTACAATATAAGTGAATGAGACCCATTTTTGTTGGAAATGGGAATGTAATAATTTTATAAAAGCGTGTCAATTCCTCTGAAAAAACTTGTGTATTCAGATGTTAAGATGTTTTTATAAAAAACTCAGTTAATCTTAACTTGTAATAGGTTTAGAAACTTCTTTTAAATCAATGTTTGGGTGTCTTGAGACAAAAGACAATACAAAGAAGGTTAAATACTGTGTTTTTTTGGGAATCTGTGAATAAGCGATTCCCAATAGTGAACAGTACCTGTTTGCTGTGAGAGAGTGATTTCTGGTCCTTCTGTGTTGCTGTAGAGAGCATGAATGCTGACAGAATAAAGGGTTTGTGGCTGAAGACCAGTGATGCTGTGCTGTAAAACGCTGCGGTCAAGATACCGAGTCTGAGGACTCACAAATTCTGGGAGAGAACATCAACATTGTCAAACCTTCATCATTTAATAAACTAGACAGGATTTATTTCAAATTCAATGTTTTATTGTGAAATTTAGTATAGGGTTTTAAAAAGTACCACCAGTTTTTACCTGAACTCCAGGTGAGTTTGTACTCTGTGGCCCCTACAATAGGACTCCATTCCACATCGATAGTCGAGCTGGTGTATGATGTCACTTTAAAATTTGAGACATATCCGAGAGGCGCTGGGGAGGAGAACTTACGACATGAGACCCAACCAACAAGTACAAATATATAAATAATCACTGTCAGAATGTGTTTATCAAGGAAACATGACAAGGTGTCAGGTCACTCACAGGTCCTGAATGTAGCGGTGATGCCGGGGCCAACCACAGAACCAAAGAGAACGTAAAGGGAAAGCACATACTCGGTGTCATAGACCAGATTCTTCAGAACATACTCAGTAGTGCTGCCATTCAGAGCCAGCTGCCTGGGCCGATCTCTCCCTATGAACTCTTTATAGATACAAACACACAAATAAATATATATAAATATATAAATGGCTAAAACAGTTTAGATATCACCCAAAAAATATATTTAATAAAAAAAAAAAAATTATTCTTACATATATTTTGTACATATTTTATTATATTTTCAATTATTTATATGTTTTTATTTGTTGTTTGCTGAAATACAAAGAAAAAATATTAATAAAATTGTTGAAATATATTTATATATAATATAACACATAACTATATAAATATAATATGTATAATAAATAATAAATAAATTATAAAAATTATCTTAGTTTCAAGACGTTTTATAAAAAACACTAAACATCTAACTTCTAATTTAATCTCTCTTGCCGTCAATTTCTTTCCCCTTTCTCCATAAACTCATGCTCAGACTCATCTATATGTATGTGTCAGAGCGTGTGGTATGAGTCACAGAGCTCTCCTTCATCAGAATGTTCTTCCAGGTCGTTCTTTTAAAGCAGATGCCCGCAGCCCATCACAGTGACAGAAAGGAGTCACTTTCAAAGACTCGGAGGTGCTCTGAGGTGCCATCAATTCATTTCTCTCACACAGAGCCCCAAACTTACACACACACACACGCACAAATTCTCTTAAACACACAGATAAAGTTGACGGCATGAGTCATGAGGCGGCACAGCGACACCTCATGTTGTCACCAACCTGTCGCTTCCATGAAAGAGAGACTATAAATCAGAGAGAGAGGGAATGAAAAGAGAAACAGACTACAAAGTGAAACTGGAAAGTGGAGAACGGCCAAATGCAGGACAAGGGGATGAAAAAGGTTCTTATATAGGTACCTGCAGTAGGGCCCCAGGCCAATCTGTAGCCTGTGGCTCCAGGTACAGCGTTCCACAAGGTAACAGCACTGCTAGTGCTAACTGCAGACGCTCTCAGGGTCTGTACTGCACTGCTTTCCACTAAGACAAAGAGAGAGAGCATCTTCATTTGTGGCATTATTTATTAGCAGTATTATTGCTTTTTCACACTCAGTTTGCACTATTTTTAATGTCTAGCTGTTTTTAAGACACTGGGTTAAGTTAAATAACATATATCGAAACCACAGTTGCATTGTGTTGGCTCCATCTAGCTGTTTTGGAAAGCAAGCAAGTGTCCTGGCTGTTATAGTTGACGCATAGCACTCACATGTCTTAGCTTTGGCAGAGGTAACAGGCCCTTCAATGTCCACAAAGATGGGGTTGATGGTGATGGTGTACTCCGTGCCTGCATGGAGGCCCTGCACCATGTAGAAATTAAAGTTGTCTCCCAGGTTCACGTTCTCTATGTGTCCCTCTGAAATATGGAAGTAGAGATGTACATTTGCCCTTATGTTTTTTTTTTATAGGTTGTATATAATATTGAAGCAGTTCAGCGCTTGCTACCTGATGATGACCAGGTGAGTCTATATCCTGTGGCCCCTCTGACAGACGACCAGCGGGCCTGAACTGTGTCTGTTGTAGAGTTCTGCACCAGAAGTTTATCAACTGGTACCAGTTTCACTGCAAAACACAGAGAAGTATAAGTGCAGCGTTTTTAATAGGATGATATTGCATGATAAAAAGTATAATTGTTTTACTATAGTTGAACAGAAAATAGAAAAATAAATAAATACATAAATTAATTAATTATAAAACACAAGAGAACGTTTTGAAATTTATGCTAAAGGTTTCTTCATGAAGATGTGTGTTACACTGCCATCTAGTGGTTAAACCAGTAATACACAACAATTCCAAGCCAAACAATTTAATATATAAATTTACTTAAGTAATTATTAAAAAGTATTAATAATTATTCTAAATTATTACAATTATTATTACAAACAAATAATAATATTATAATTATTTCTAAACCATACAGTATTGAAGTACAACATTAAAAAAAAAATTAATCAGTACATTTGTATCTCTATCTATATATACAGTAGTCAACATTTGAAGTGGATAGTTTCAAAAACTGACAAATGTATACCCCCCCACACACACACATTAATTAAAATATAATACAATATGCTGTTTTATCAATAATGTTTTGTAAAAAAAATATCAACAACAAAAAACTACCATGTATGTATAAAGTTGGCATTAAATAGGAAGTCTAAATAGAACAAGGTTTCTTTTTTTTGTACAAACCTTATTAGACTACCAAATTTAAGTACCTAATACCATGATGGTACAGAGGTATGGTAATTATTCAGTGCTGTGGTACATAAAGTTTCTGATGCCAGTCATTGTGGTACTGTATTATTTTGGAAAGGCAGAATTTGTACATGTGGCATCAGATGAAACTATAATATTAAAGGAACAAAACAACACAGACTTACAAGTTTTCAAGTCATACCTTGAAAAAGGCTACTAGTCAAATGTTGGTTAATAAATAGTCTATGGTTAAGTGAGTGTGCTGCTGTTCCCTCTTAAGACTCACAGGTTTTCCCAGTGACAGACACAGTTTCACTGGGGCCCTCTGAGTATATGGCGTAGATATCGACTCTGTACTCCTTGTCCTCTTCCAAAGTGTCAATCACGTGAGAGGAGGTGTCACCTGACACAATCTGATCATAAATGAGCCCGGGTCTGTCAGCTGAGAAAAAAATGGAGGATTTGTTTAAAAATACTTCTTTAAAATATCTCATATTCAGTCTCAGAGTGTGTGTTCATTTCTTACTTCTTGGAACATAAATTTTATATTTATCCACTTTTTCAAGCGAAGGCGTCCATCCCAGGCGTAAGGAGAACAGTCCTTCTTCAATCACACGGAAGTTCGAAACCGTGGGCAAAACAGCTGAAAAAAAAAAGCATATGCACGCTGGTACACTGCATGTAGACAATGGGAAATTTTGCTTACAAAGATGTACATTTATCATGCTTAAAGATATTTTTAGTGTGTAAAGCTCAAAACGCACTGGTTTCTGTGGTAATAGTGGCAGATTCTCCAATGCGTCCGGGATAGATGGCATACAAAGCGAGGGTGTACTCAGTCTTAGGACTTAACTTGGTTACTGGAGTACTGCTAATATCTCCCTTCAGATCAATCTGAGAGATGAAAAAAAAGAATATATTTTAAACAAACTACACTTTCACATTTGCAAATACACAGTAAACATATTAGCTTAATGCCACATGAAGAAAACTGGTCCATGTGCAGCCTTCCATCTGCTGTTCTCTGCTGCATGGGGTGTACATATGCACAGGTGACCGTGCCTCACCTGTCTCTGCTGTGCCGGGAGCAGATGGCCCTTTGGAGACACAGGGGTGATGAGCAGCCTGTAGCCGGTAACGTCTCCTGTGGCCTGACTCCAGGTCAGCTGCAGAGAGCTGTAACTCAGCTCGCTCACTTGCAGATCTTTAGGTCCTACTATCCTCTCCATCACTACAGCAGACAGAACAGCACACAGAATAAGACAGAAGACAAGGCACAATTATTGCATTAAAGCTACTTTTATAAACATGTTACCCAAACCTATTCACATAAATCTCCCATTTATTTTTATGGTATCTTCTGTAAAGCTTGTCAAAGGGAGCAAAAGTATCGAAGGAGGTGAGAGTTTAGCGAAGCTGAACTGTAATGACTCCAATAAAAACCTTTGGTTTCAATCAATCAATGAATCAATCAAGATAAGTTTCATTTTTCATTAGAATAACTCATGGTGGTTTTACCAGGTGGCTTTTGCTTAACAGGTCGGGGAGGTTCTGAAGCAGTGAAGCAGATGCGACGAGACAGTTTGGGCAGAAGGTTCTCCAGGAAGGAGAAATCTGGGCTGAGCAGTAGATGTTCCTCATGAGGTTCTGTGACGATTTTTCTCATCTCAGCCTGATTGGTGTTCCTCACTCCTGATAGACACAACACAGTCAAAAAAACAGATTCTACACAGTTTGACATAATCATTTGTTACATATTATAAAATCAGGGCACGTTGCAGGTCAAACTCGAACCTTCTTCACCCAAATGAGCACCACAACTATTCATTAACCACTATGTCACAACTCCAACGTGACTTTATTTTAACATTGTTATAACATGGAGGCTTGTAAGGCATAGTTAACGCTTAACAGGTGTGTGTGTGTGTGTGTATAGAAATGACCCACATGTGTCTCAGACTCACTGAAGTGTTATCAGACAGTGTATCAGCTGTAAAGTGATGATGGGAGAACGTCACGGCATGTCACCCTGCTGTACATGTGTCTCAAAGATGTGTCAAGCGGCCTGATATATTCCCGTCTCTCTGGGAAAACTGATTAGAAAGGCAGGACACGGTGTCAATGTGTGTGTGATGAAGGGGGGGTGGGGGGGGGCAAGGAGGAATGGGCTTGATGAAAAATTACAGCAATTAGTTGGCCACCGGGTAATGAGCCATAATTATTTCAGCACTCTGGGCGTCAAAACAGAAAGTGTGTGACAAAGTCAAGGAAACAAGGCTGACACACACAAACATACACTTGTTTTATGTCTTGCCTTGTTCACCAATATTAGCATTCACTGTAAATCACTGCACTATAGTTACCCTGAGCCACATGTCAAAACATGACAGAGTGCAAACAGACGCATCATGCCCATTCAAACTACAACACAAACTCTTCTGACATAAATAGAAAGTTTTCAACTCACCCACAGCAAACAGGGAAATTCCACTATCTGTTACAGCTTTAGCTGGACCGTCCACCGGATCATCTGATTGGCCATTAGTGATCAGAACGGCAATCTGAGGCCCCAAAAAAGAACATAAAGAACATAAGGTGATGCTTTAGTAATCCCAACATACAAAAGAATCTCACACTCAAATATGAGCTTAATTATAGTTAAAATTGTCACAATGCAAAAAATGTTAAAAAATGTTAAAATGTTAAAATTGTGCTTTCTTTTTGACTGGAGGAAAAAAAATGCATTTAATGAATTGAACATGAATAGAAATACAAAGCTACTGTACTTTGAGTGCAAATGAAAAACCTTATAAAACTGTTGAGCGTCAAGATTTTTTGGGAGTTTTTTTTAATCACAAATCTTGCAAAATTCTAAGATGTACAGATATATATATATATATATATATATAAAGCTTAAATTATATTTTTCTTAAAGAAAATGAGTCCTACATTTATAGTGGGAACACTATTTTTGCATTGTGACATTTTCAGGACAATCAGCCATTTTTTTCCACCCCAATTTTAGTTACAATAAAACATTATTATTATGCCTATTATTTTCAACAATTATTATAATTACTGTAATATATTACCATAATGCATTACAGTAATCTGAGAGGTGAAATATGCTTATATGTCATGAAAAATATAATGTAAAAAAAGTATTGAAAACAGCAACAACAACAGCAACATTATTGTCTTTGTGCATGGTTTTTTATTTCTTTTGATTTTTAGGATTTTTTCTTGTCTGCTTTCATGAAATCCACCCAAAAGTGTGAATTTATATTAAAGAACTCAATCTGCCATTAAGAGCATCACGCTGATACTGATGCCCTTGAAAGCACACAGCATGAATTATCATCTCATTGCATACGTAATTCCCCAACCGTAGCAGATTCAAACCTGCAAAGTCGCTTACTCTCACAAATGAGTATTCTGAAAAGGAAACACCTCCTGGGTCACCTAAAGTTCACCAGCATTGGTCGCGCTGCGCCTAGGTTCATCTTTATGCACTCTGCACTAGCATGCCATTACAGTGTGTGTATGTGATGAGAGTTTTAATAAAAGGTGAAATCTCTGCAGTTCATTATAAACGCCTGCTCATTTCTCCACAGCAGGTGCTCTACGGCAAGACCAGCAGCTGTGTACGGTTTGGAATCCTAATCAAGCCCTAAATTAGGATGGGTGGGACACTGCGGAGCAGAATGTGTGCACTGCAGCACAGGACGTGATGTCCTGACGGAATCAATGGAGTGATTGCAGGTGCAGCTCTTTGAGATATATATTTAGAAGGTTGTTTTGTATATATTGCAAGAGGATGTTTCATTTGCTGCAGTTTTAATAATGTACAGATATCACTGAGATTCAGTATTAAGGTGCAAAAAAAAAAAAAAACAGTACAAGATGTGACCATGACAAGCTTAGTCTTTTGATTAGTTTACATTTATGCATCATGCTAGGTGCACTCTTCATTGGCATCTATGGTACCATGACGAACATTTAACATCCATGAAAGATTTCCATTCCACAAACTGAAATGTTCTCCACACCAAGAAAAAAAAAAAATTCTTTTAGGAACTGTTCACTCACACTCAACCAAAAAATGTTCTTTTATGGAATCATTGTGGAAAAAATTATATTTTGGAAACTTTATTTATTTATGTGTAGCACCGCCTACTTCGAAATGTCATTGGTTAATAAACTTAATCCTCATAACTGATATCTTCTGAATGGCTGAGATTGTGCCATATCGCAGAACCTAATTTTACCAAGTGCGACATGTTCCTGGATCAACATCCTGGCATATAGCAGTTTATAGTTTATCAGTATTTGGTGCTTGTACATCAGTGTCAATCATCTATTGTTTCCTCTGATTTTAGGCATCACTCATGGGTAAGGTTAGGTTTAGCTGTAGGGATATGGTCAAGATTACATTTTTGAACTAAAATGTGTTAAAATATGTTGATCTGTGAACACATCTATCTCCACAAAATCAGGATGTGCATTTCATATCGTGCAGCAGTGTAAATATAAGTAAATAAGCCATTTTAAAATCTCTGTTGTTGCTCTAACATGGGTTTTATTGTGTGTGAACTTGTCTTTTTTATTTATGAAGCACTTATAATGCAGCATCTGTGCCAACTTTGCAGTGTAAGGCTTGTCTTTTTCTTTCACAGCTGGGTTAGGCATGAAAAAGGTCTTTTGAAGTGATTGTGATTGAAGTGTCACACCTTTGGGGCATTGTCTCTGATGATAGAAGGACTGAACACAGACTCGACAAGGAATTCTAATGCCAGGCCGGTGCGGCTGTTGCCTCCCTCGTATGGCACCTCCTCCACGGCTCTCAGCACTTCCTCCAGAGTTGAATAATCCGTCAGAGCTATACGCATCCTAAACAAGGACACAGCCAGATGCATACGGAGTATTCAAGCAGTCAATTTGTGCTTACTAAGGTCAGGAATATACACACATCCAGTATATTACAGCAGAAATCATCTATGTATACTGACCTGGGCAAGTCAGAATAGACAGTCACTCCAAAGCGAATGCCTTCCTGTCTAACCACACTTCCCTGGAAGGCTCGGATGATGTCTGCTATGAACTCTTTGATCTGCTGGAAGCTGGTCGGACCTACTGACCAGGAATCATCTACCAGGAACACAATATCAGCAGGCATGGCTGTACGACATACTGAAAAAGAAAAAAAAAATTTTTTTTTTGGCAAGTTATCTTATATTATCATGGATGAAACTGTTATATAAAAGATGACTAAAGTTTCATATTGAGAAAGCTGGGTGTAATTCAGGGGGATTTGACAAACACACACATGCACAGGCCACACAAAGCTGAAATGTTTTAAAAGCAAAATGGATTTCTGAATTATATCATAGAAAATTAACTCATTTTTCATAAATCCAAATAAAAGTCTTGTATATTATTTGTAGATTGTCTATAGGGCTCATAAAATAAACACTGAATGAATTTAATTATTTAGTTATTTGCTTTAATGTATAAATATATTGTAAAAAAAATATTTCAATCAAATATACTTTTTAATAAGTAACATTTTAAATATTGATTAATTACAATTAAAATATATCTAGTAATATCTCATACATTTTGTGTATCAAAAAATGGGAAAAGATAATGGGAAAAGTTTCCACTTGTTGACATTAGATAATTACGTTAGTTAACATGAAATGAAAATGAAATAATACTTATTAATCTGAGTTAATATTAATTTTCAACATTTACTATACATTAATAAAATCAAAATTTGCAACTTTTAATATTATTTAATGTATAAGCTAACATGTAACAACGAAGATTACATATAGTTAATTACATTTATATTTCCATTTTTTACTAATGTTATACTGTCATTGCACACTGTTGTAATGTAATGTTATTGCATTAATTAAAGTGTTATCAAAATAATTTCTGGCTTTAAAAAATCAATCAAATATGAATTTTCCTGATTGTATTTTAGTTATAGTCAGCATGAAATTAAATTAAATTTTTGCATCATATTTCAATAAAATTCAGGAACTGATTTGACTTGACATTCTCATTTTTGAAGGGTCCAACATAATTCTTTTATTGCATCTTTTTATGAACATTTCAACCACTTATAACACTTAAAAAAATTATACATATATAGCCAAACTGGCCCCAAACTCATTCATATCAAAGCATTCTTGTTCACACCCAGCAAAAATGTGTCTGGCCACCATTAGATGGCAGTGTAGACTCAGAGAAAATACAGGTTCTAAGAGCTGGTAAATTTATGCCAAGTGACCTGCACTTTAGAAACCACATTAAACAGGAAGAGCAGCTAAAGGCTCAGAATAAGTCCTGATCAGAATAAAAGTCCAGTCATCCAGTGCTTGTGTTATGGTTTCACATGACCTACAATTTCAGGATGTTTTCTGAGCTTCCAGTAGTGTGGATTAAAATATTGATTTATTTCTGTCTTTGATTGCTGCAAATGTGTCCTTGGTCATGAGGTGATTGCACAATCACCTCAAAGAGAAACTTCTGATGGCTGGCACTAAGTGGACTGTAGATGTCCTCAGAATCAGATAACTCTCCAAAGACGAGCTGTTTTAGGCAGGAGCTAATCAGTACTAAATTAGACTTAATAGCAGCGGACAATGTGCAGCCAGATCCCACAGATGAGAGAGCATAGTTTCACACACCCACACCTGAAATACAGCAACAATGAAGAAGACAAGTACATCCCAAGCTTTTCAATGCCTCTAACTCGTTCTCAGAAGAATGCTTCGAAATGTTCTCTTTTTTCCCCCAACAACCACACGATGACAGACGCTATTATAAAATCATAACACAATAGAGCTCTGGAAACAAAAGTATATGCATTAAATGACACAACGTTATTGATCATCTGGCAGGGACGACATAAAAAGTTCAGTCTCATTTCCAGAAAAGTTGCTGCAGAGAGTTGGGAAAATCTGTGCCACCCACGTCAGAAGGGAACAAACACTGCAGGCTTTAGTGATTTATCACTCATATACAGCATTCTAAGAGACAAAACTGCTTTCATGCAATAGGGAAGTTCATCAAAAGCAAACTTAACGGTCCAGTGAGGACACTCTCTTCAACCAGTGGCAGAGAGTTGAGGACAGACGGAATGGAAGAATCTGAATTTGGCAGCTGTCCTCTCAGTCCGAGCATCTTAATTCAGAGGAGAACATTGGATTCAGAATGCCCTTCAACCATCTATATATATATATATACATGTTACAAAATGACAGGATGTTACAAGGATGGACAATGGCAACCAAAATCATCGACCCACTAAGGGCTGGATTCAAAATCACACTGAAAATCATTGACTATTCAGGCTCCTGATGAGATGGTTGGTGATTTTCCTGGGAGATCTTCTCCTACACCCATGAGGATGCTAGGTAGTAACTGATTACTTAAAATCTGGATTATGTAATCAGATTACAAAAATTAAATACTTGTAATTAGATTATATTACATTCTAAATTACTTGGAATAAGACTACTGTTACTTTTTATTGATTGCATGATTACATATTATTCACATAATAACAATAAATTATTCATAACTACTGACTACAAGTTTAGTCATGTAATTTGGAATAATTAATAGACTATTGTTAGCAAGTTATCTCTTAGCCCTGGCTCCTGGACAGTGCGTTGTGCAACTTGGAGGCTTTGGATACTCCTGCACACAATGTCCCAGAGGCTGAAGAATGTGAGTCGATGTCATCAATGCCTTTTTCATCCAGAAACTACCTACACATTCCAGCCAAATGAGGTCGGGCATTGCCAGAAGGAACCCAGGGCCCACTGCACCATCATAAGATCTGACAATGGCTGTGAGGATTTCATCCTGGTCCCTAACAGCAGTAAAGGTACCACTGAGCAAGTGGAGTTCTTTAAGACCCTCCAAAAAATTATTTCGGGGCACCAATGGAGGACCTGCTAGTTCTGTCCTTCACTGGCAAATGCTAACTGGGCTGCACGGTGCTGGAATGAGCATGGGTCGCACCAGAGGACATCAGCCCTTCATGTCATCCTCTCAGCCCTGACCAGCTCTTCTTGTGTAACAGACCATCTCCTCAATGCTCTTGAGACTGTGCTGGAAGACGCCTCCTTGCATCAGCACGCATGGAAGTACCATCCTGGAAAAGCTGGACTACCTGTTCCAGCTAATTGAGTTGCAGGTACTGCCTCATGCAACAAGCAGTGAGAAAGGACCCTAGCAAAACACAAAACTAGAGACAAAACAGTCAGAAAGGATAAAGAGAGAGCAAATGATCACCGCTTGCAAAACCATTCCCTTTTTGGGGGGTTGTCTTGCTGTCGATTGTCCAGCAATTCCTTCGTCACAGGCTGTTTGTGGGCTGAATTTATGGCATATTACGATCAAATGCATCACAATGCAGCACTGCCACGTCAGGACAGACACTTCATCGCATAAAGCACAATAAACAAATCAACTCCAGTTTTACTTTCTAGATACATCTCATCAGACCGTTCAGTTGTGTGCGTAGAGGATTACATTAAAATCATCTGCTGCTAGATTAAAATCATCAGCCTGTGAAGATGATGTGGTTTAACATGATACGACTTAAAAGAGCTACGTACAGTGCTGACTCAAGAAATAAGGTTATTAAGCAAACATTTACTTAATTTTAAAGCAACTGGCAGGCCATTTCCATGACAACAAGGCCTTGACAGCAATGAAAAGTGACTGCGTGTGTATTTACAGTTATAAGAGTTGATTACCGGGGTTAGATGACTCACGCTTTTACATTTAACAGGATTTCGACATAAAGCAGGTGCGATACTGAAAGAGTACAAGGACGTGACCTCGGAAAGTACATTCTTTCCATTTCATAGTCAAGTGTCTGTCACTGCAAACAGCCGTTTTGAAGAGGTGTGGAAAATTACAGTGTTTCAGGGCATTAGAGCCTCAGTCAGTAATTGGTCCTGACAGACTCCTCTAAAACCATCCTGCGTGAATTCAATATGTTTCACATTCTCGCTCTTTCCCACTCTGTCTCTCTCTCCCTCACACACACAGTTCAAGGTGAAACATAAACACGCACGCACTGATTTCTTTGCAGACGGATCTGTGGTGATGGAAATCAGAGAGGGGTACAGCGATTTATCTGAAAAGGCTCAAACCAGAGGTATCAAGCGGCAGGAGGCGTGCAGATGGCCCGCAGACAGAACCTGCTGACTCAGCAGGACACATGTGGAAAGAACTCTGTGTCCACTTCAACTCCACCTGTACAGTCTCTTCAGGTGTGCAGACAGACACCAGCTGGCACACATGGACACGACTGAAGATGGACTTCCCTACTGCTAAACTTCATTGAACATAAGAAATTTGTAAGGGTGTGTTTTTTTTCAGAACATAAATAGGTCACAGGAGTAAAAAAATAATAAAATAAAATAAAAAAGCTAATTAACTAACTGTTCAAAATTTGAACAGACAAAATGCTCCAACACTAAAATAACTGATTAATTAATCAAGTAATAAAATAAATTAAAATACAAGAAAAAAATACAAAATTCTTCATTAAAAGCTAATTAATGAATAATAAAATAAAAACTAAAATAAAAAGTTTAGTAGACCAGCTTATTATTCAGTCAATTATTAAATTAATAAAATATAATAAAATAAAAAGGAAATAATTGACAAAAGTCTTCATTAATTATAGCTCAATGAAAATAAAATAAAAAATATCACACTTTCATAACATAACTGATTAGTTATGCATCAGCATATGTATTTGTCTGGTCCAACTTATTAATTAGGATCTAGCATTTCAACTTTCATATATATATAATTAAAAATATATATATATGACATTCTGGAGCAAAAAAACCCCAAATAAACAAACAAAACTTTTTTTAAAAAATTTACAACATTTACATATTTTTTTCTTCTATGAAGTTCTGATTCTATGTCACTTTTACCTTGCATCCTAACACAAAAGGTTGTATATCATTGTGTCTACTGGGATTAACTCAATTTTAGTTGCTCACCAAATTTTACCCGCATTAAGTGCTTGGCAAGTGTTCATTTTGGACCCTGCCTGCAACCTTTTCAGAGTGTGATTGATTGAAGGGCGGTATATTGGCAGTTCACTGGGGACTGAAGAGGCCCTATCGCATGTAGATAAAGCGTGAGTCAGCAGTCTACCTTCAGCCTCTGCAGTGGCGCTTTGATAGAAGAGAGACAGGGACAAGAAGAAGATCCACATGCCGCAATATCCCATTCTCTCTCTCTCTCTCTCGTCCTCTGACTCTCTCTTTCGTTCCCTGTCCTCCCCCTCTTATCTCTCTGCCGGCAGATCCTCTTCTTTGGACTGATGTCCTGAGACGGGCTTGTTCTCCGCTTTATTTAGCTGCTACGCTCTCTCCCTTTTATCTGTAAAACAGAGGAAGAGAGATCAGTATCGTCATACATATGCATATACACACATTCAGAATAATCGTTTTTATCTATTCTGTTAGCAGAGTCAGTGTAATCGCTAAATCTTCGCTGAAAATCGGCTATATAATCTGCCACATTTATCCTGTCAGATATGGCTGCGCAGGCCTGCTGAGCGCCGGTTAAGAAATGAATAGCACTTAGATAGAGACAGGTATTATTCAAATAAAAGATAATTGTTTAAGGTTAGTTAACTTCGGTACAGTGAAGTTCTACCTAGAAGTTTATTCCTCTCGGGTGTCACGTATTTAAATTGAGCAGAGAAATCTTCTGTGCAATAATAAGGAATAGTTAAGCTTAAAATAATAATTGTGTAATTTTTAACACCTTGTTCCACAACTGGATGTTTTTTTGCCTTTTGTGGAACACATAAAGAAATGCTTAACAGATTGCTTTTTTTTTTTCATATTATGAAAGCGGATAGAAACCTCAGGTTGTCAAGGTCCCAAACACTAATCAAAACATATTACTTGCTACTGTTCAAATGTTTGAGGTTGGCTAGATTTAACTGATGAAAAGTGACAAAAGATTTCTTTATCAAATAAACAATGAGCTCTAGGAATATGCGAGACTGAAGAGGGGAGTAATGGCTTTTGTAAAATTAGGTTTGCCATCACAGGAATATTTAAAAATACAATAAAACAGACATTTAAATTGTAGTAATAATTAACAATATGACTATTTTCGTTGTATTTAAAACACATAAATGAGGTCTTGGTGAGAATAAGAGACCATTAAAACTATTAAAAAATCGTATTAATCGCAAATTTTAGAATGGCTGCATAAATTGTACTCTTTTCCTCAAACAAATGGGTTTTATGTTTTTAGAAAACTGTACTGTATGTAGCGAAAAAGTACTACAAACCATTCATATGCACTCAAAATGTTTGTACCTAAAGTCCATTTGAGTCCATTTGGGTTCCTTAAAGGTACATGTTAGTACTTAAAAGTTTTTGAACCTAACAGGTACAAAAGTGTACCTTTTGAAAAGGTACCGCCCCAAGTGACAGCTTTTGTACTTTATTTCTGAGAGTGTGCTTATACTGTGCTGTTTTTGTGGCCACAAGTCACTTTCAATGTTTGAAAAAAAAAGCAGCCTAAACATTCTGTTTAATATATAATTTTGTGTTCTATGGAACAAAGTCAAACAAGTTTGAAACAAGTAAATAATGGCAGATGCTTAATTTTTGGGACAACTATTCTTTTAAAAGGAAATCAGTGATCACTGTTTAATCAGAAAAAAACCTGGAAGGATAATTTTATTTTGCCTCAGGTTCAAAATGCATGAGAAAGTACTGTACATGAAACAAATGCTGAAATTCTACTGAGTCATCAGACTTTCAACTAGCTTAACTAGCAATACTTCCTTGCTTGACCAGCTTCGCCAGCTAGGCTTTGCTGCTGAGTTTGCTTATTGGACTTTACCTGAATTTTCATAAAAAATAAACATATCTGGATCCATATGTAGGTTATGACCTTCTACTGTATGTATTATCTCTGTGAACTGTGATTGGAAAGCATCTTAATAAAACTAGTTACATTTTATATATTTATAGATGCATCTTCACATTGGTGTATCCACAAAATGTCTAACAATACAATGACAGTGACTCTGCACTTTCAGCAGGTTACATCACACAACATAATTGACATTGAGGTCAGAGTATCACAACAAACCTGACCTTTGTGAAAGACACCAAGTGTGTAGTTGAACTTCACAGGACTAGTCTGCTCATTGATATTCATGTCTGAGTGTGGTCCACAGAGCAAGGTGAGAACTGCAGTGAAAATACTGATCCTGTCACTCAGTACAGTCACTATCAGACAAGAATTCTAGAACAGAACTGCCTTCAGGACAGAAGGTTCTAGAATTTTTAAAAGGATGGATGAGTTTCCCCTCAAGGACACCAAATCTTTTGATGTAACTTGTCCAAAAACCCTTTGTCTGAAATTCTCTGCAAGGAAAATTAGGTCTTTGCCAATGTATTAAGAAACTGCAGATTCTGTCTTAATTTGAAAGTAGTCAGCATTTACAAAAAAAGCATCTTGTAATTATGATTTTATATCTCAGAACTCTAAAATTACTTACTGTGACTACATTTCTTCCACCTGTGGCTTTATATCATTCACAAAGGTTACAAAGTAACTTTATATTGCAACTGTTACTTAATTTCTCACAATTTCTGTAACTTACTATGTCAAACTGTGACTTTGTAACAACTGTGACATTATCTCACAATATGACTTTTTAAATCAGCTTAATTGTGACTTTATATCTCGTAAAGTGACTGTCATAACTGACTTTAAATCTCACAATGTGATTTTATGTCA
Source organism: Enteromius mattozi (assembly GCA_032359235.1). NCBI lineage: Eukaryota > Metazoa > Chordata > Actinopteri > Cypriniformes > Cyprinidae > Enteromius > Enteromius mattozi. Next base: position 8,496,834 of record JAUMHE010000046.1, on the reverse strand, counting down.
CAACAGCAAACGTATCTCTTGATTTTGACAATTGCAACATTATTTCTTGTGATTAATATCTCATAATGTGACTTTATGTCATAATTCACAGCGTGACTGTGTAATAATTATTACTTTATATCTCACAGTGCTGTCATAATTGTGACTACTTCTTGTGACTGTGATTTATGTCACAATTGCAACATTATTTCTTGTGATTAATATTTCACAATGTGACATTATATGCCCTAATTGATAGTGTGACTGTGTCATAATTATGACAGCATTTCTCACATTGTAATTATCATAATTGTGACTATTTCTTGTGAATGTGACTTTGTCACAACAGCAACATTATTTCTTGAGACTGTGACTGTCACAATTGCGAGTTTATTTAATGAGATTAATATCTTAGAATGTGACTTTATAGTACATAATAGTGAATTAATATCTCACATTGTTTTTTTATGTAATCATTTTCATCTAATATATCACAATATGGCTTTATATTATTATTATTATTAAGTTTATTATTTAATATCTCACAATGTCACTTTTTATGTCACAGTTACTTTATTTCTAGTGAATGTGACAAGAAATATCTCACAATGTGACAATAAACAGGCTACTGTATTCTGAAGTTGAGCAGCTGTGAATTCTTGACCTACAGAATACATAACTGAAAACTAAATCTCCAAATTCCTGAGAAGCTTTAATTATGGCAAAATCTCTTCATCCTTTGAAATCACAACAAATCCCAAACTGTGAAAGCTCTTCAAGCTAAATCCAGAGGTGTCAGACAAGTGAACAGCTTCCTAGCCAAATAAATGCTGTCATTCCAAACACAACGGTAACTAACTACATACCATACGGAATCAATGATCAGCACAGAGCTGCTGCGGCTTTGTCAGGTTACATCTGTAGGGGATATTACGACTACAGAGTCTCTGTTCAGCCGACAGACAGCACTGTCAAGCTGTGCAGAAACCACAGCCATGCTAATGCAATGCTTTACTGCACAACTGCCACTTCTAATGCGCAAGAACGAGTCTGACAGTCCTCAAAATTAATGCAGTTGCAAGGGTTGGATGACTTTAACAAACTTCTCTTGGGTGCACATGGGAGTCCATAAAGCATTTTTACATAGTGCTAAAACTTTTTATTATGATCACAGACGCTTCCATGCAGGTCAGACACCCTCAGCATACAAAGTTAGCACAAAAAGGCATGCTTTCCTATCAGATGCAGTGGAACACAGCCAGATTTTTCATCAAGAAACTTCAGGGCCACGAGCTTGACACATACCATTCAAACTCAGTCCTGTTTGAGCATGTAACCTCAAGCACTTCTGTACCGCAGTCAGTTTACATGACTTTACATAGACTCCGCAACTCTGGACGGGGCAGATAAGACTTTTGAATTGCTGTACTTTGGAGGCTGTCGTCTGATTGTGCGATTTATGAATGAATCTGATTGAACAAGCGATAATTTACATCAACTTACAGACAGGAAGGTGCTACCGCCGTAACTCAAGGGATATTTTTCTGCCGCCTGCCGCACAGCAACTTGCATACAGCAAAGTCATGCAGCAAAGAATGTAATCTCACGAGCACAGGCCGACAGGAGAGGTGAGCGTTGTGCACTTTGAAGGATTATAAAGGTGCAGGAGCCGACCCAAGCCCCTTTTTGCTCTCTCCACAAACCCTGCTGTTTGTTAGTCATTTTTGAACACGGCCACTTCACAGAAGATTATATCTGTAGCTTTAAATTATGTGTTACACACACACTAGGGCGAAAAACATTTCTTAAAAGCATCCAAAAACACACTAGTGCACATACAGAGACTGCAATTGTTGTGGTCCATGAATGCACTAAATCAAACACGAACACAAAGTTTAAAGGCAGCCATTCAAGAGATAAGCCAAAAATCTTTAAATGTCGCTTCAGTGAAGAAAGTTTTTAAGATACTGGGAGGAACGTCTACAAAAAACATCTATTGTAGTACAAATATCCAGTATTCGCTCGCTCACAATAAAAGCTGGAAAGGACGCTGTTTGCGAAGGCTTATCAGCTGCAGGAAGTGGCAGGTCGCCAGCGTGCAGTAATGAAGTGACTTAATGCGGTTCATCTATGACATTACGACTAAAGCCGGAGCGCCGCTCGACTTCGAGGGGCGTGTAAAAGCCTGTGCGTGGAGGAAAAAGCTATCAGATTGGAGACATCACCGACACACTTTACCGTTTTGTTCAAGGCTTTTTAGTTGCATTAGCGAGGTTATTGAAGCCGTCAGATGTGGCCGTAAATGGAGTGGAATGGCATACGCTGGATGCAGTCTCTGATTTATTCTACAATTACCTAATCAAACAATACATTAAACAAATAAAGGAGCTTGGGTCAAATCATGCTAGTTTTGATCAGTAGATGTTTGAGAAAATGAACATTAAAAGAGCACTTACAGTAGTGGTTCTAAGTAAAGGGTCATGACCCCAAAATGGTCTGTTCTGATTGGATTGCGGTGTGTACATTTAAAAATAAAGGTGCTTCACGATGTCATAGAAGAACCTTTTTTGTCTAAATGGTTCCATAAAGAACCTTTAACATCTGAAGAACCATTCGGTTTCACAAAAGGTTCTTTGTGATGAAAAAAGGTTCTTCAGATTAGAAAAAGGTAAGAAAGAGATGACTGAATGGTTCTTCTGTGGCATCGCTTGAAGAACCTTTGTTTTTAAGAGTGTATGGGAAGATCAATGCTAAATGCTTATGCTACAATGCAAATATAAAACATTGCTGTAGACATCAAAAGTACAAACTCTACAATATTTCTGAGTCAATTCATTTGTTGCTTGGTTGAATCCGAATTAGAAAGATGCCAACATGGACAGGTTGCTTGGCATTGCTTCATCCTGAAGACTCATGGACAAAACTACACAAGGTAAAACAAAATATGAAATACTGATTCTAGGTTTGGTACTGTGTTAAATCACAACACTGACATCCAAGAACGAACTAGCTGAGAACCACTCTGAGAAAATGGCTCACATCCAGAGTGCACCAGAAGAAAGAAAACGAACAAGAGAAACTTGGCAGAGAGCTAGATAGATATACTGCTTTCTGCATTGTGAGGCATTGGGCTGAAAAGTTTGTCTAGAAGCCTTCACTCACCTTTCTAACTGTACCCTGCACCATGGTCCTCCTCTCAAATGCAAAACTGCTGTTTGCTTGAAACAGACCCAGTCTGCTGGAGATCCATCAGGTAATGTAATAATCCAATCCAAGAACAGCTTATGGGACTCCACACGCCGTAGTGCAATGTCTCAGGACGAGGAGTGTGAGAATCCTAGATGGCCTAGAAAGGGACGTGTAAGAGGGTGTGTGAGAGAAAGAGAGAGTGAATGAATGAAGCAAATACCTCTGAAGGAGAAAGTTTAGGGGGTGTGGAAGAGCTACAACAGGTTGGCTCACAGTTACGGCAAGAAGATGGATGGGGAGAGAGAGTGAAAAGGAGAGGAAAAGTAAAAGAGAGCAGCAAATGAGAAGACATCTCTTTATACACACTCACTGTTATAATACTACATATTTTATATATAAAATGTACATAAATATGTTTTTTGGCAAATTATGGAGTCACTATGGGGATATTGAAATTCAGTGCTTTCCAAACTTTTGAGTTCTGTCAAAAAGTATTGCATTTACACGACAACCTTTGTTTGCTCGCAAAACATTTGCATACTCTTCTAAACATTTGCAAAACTATTGTGTTTTCCCAATATACTTTGCATTCTTTCACAAACGCCCTGAAATATATATATATATATATATTTCTGGATACCTTAGAATTTTTCCTTTGTAAAAGTTTTGTGAGCATCTGAGCAAACACACGTTTTTTGGGGGAACCCAAATATTTTGTAAAAGAATGCAAAAGCACTGAAATAAATGTTCCTCCCATTTCAGCAGCGTGACATGAAAATCTAAAATCCTACAGGAAATAATAACTTTCATCACTGCAATTTCAAAAATTTCTGAACAAAGTACAGACAATCCACAAACCTCCTTGAAGTCAAATCAAAAGCAATTTTGTTTGCATCTGTAATCTCTAGGGACAAAATCAGACACTTTCAAAAGTCTCTTGAAATTATTGCTGAGATCTCCCAAATGTGACTTTTGAAAAGCAGCAGCAGAAGTTGGGGTCAAAAAGGTGGACTTATTCCACAGAGAACATATAGCAGCAGGGTTTTAAGATCTCACAAATAAAACTGCCAGACCTCTGAGCTGGTCACATGCCTTCCTGAGGAACTGTGCTGGAGCAGCAGTGTAAAACACAGTAACTGCTCCGTTTGAACAGAGAACGCGATATGAAAGGCTTTTAATGGTCTTCTGCAGGAATGCAGGGATGGAGTTTATTGGTTCTTGCCAGCTGTCACTCATGACACACTATAACTCAACAAGCCCCACTCATAGCTGAAAACCTGAAAACCTGTTCTGACCCTGAGGTCAAAGGTCATACATAGGGCCTTTGTGAAGAGAAAAAAAGGGGGCTGTAAACAGTGTTGCACACATAGAGAAGAATGTATACAGTCATGTAGAACATAAAAGACAGTTACAGCTTCTTTTTTTTAATTATATATATATGTATATTAATTACATCCAAATTTATTACATCCAAAATAAAGGTTTTTGTTTATATTATATATGTATGTGTACAGTTTATATTTATTATGTATATATTAATAGACACACATACAGTATATATTTTAAAAATATTTATACATTAATGTTTATACATTTATATATTCTTATGTTTTATAGTATATATAAATATATTTAATATATAAACATAATATATTTTTCTTTAATATATACATGTATGTGTTTGTATTTATAGAATAAATATGTGCAATATACACACATATTATGTAAACAAAAACTTTTATTTTGGATGTGATTAATCGTTTGACAGCCCTAACGTTTACTGTATATTAGTATATATTATTTATATAAATATTGTATGTGCGTGTGGATATACGCACACATACAATATTTATATAAATAATTTATATAAATCAAAAATAAATAACAAACATGTATACAATAAAATTTTAATTATCACACTAAAATAACATGATAAATGATAGAACAAGTAATAATATTAACACTGACATGACATCTACTGAACTTCTATTTCATCTCATATTAGCCAAGGATGATGCGATAAAGCACAATTTATGGTGTTAAAGCCCATTCACACAAAGGATGATAACAATAAATATGACGTTTTAATAATTTATAATTCTATTTTATGAGTCCATAACTATAATGATAACAACACAGAGAACAGAGTTGGTATGACTTCAGATTGACTTTCCATGTTCTAGCTAATTCCATCCTGCTTCAAAACGAACATTTGAAGCGCCGATAGTATAACTGCAGCACATGCTTATATTACACAGCACATCATTGTACATTGGTGCGGACACCCATATAATGATTATTATAGTTATCATTCTCGGTGTGAATGGGCCTATAACCAGAGCCTAAAACAATATCTCAGAGTTTTGAAAAATAGTGTGACGCACTGTGTAATTGAACGTCCTTCAGGTAGCCCTAAAGAGACGCCACAAAAGCAAGTGTTAGAGTTACTGAGGAGGAAGGCATTAAATGAGTAGAAGGACAAAGAGATGGACGGAATGGAAAGGTTGGAGAAATTGATTCCCAGTGTCCTCCTGGCAGGCCCACAGGTGTGCAGAGGCCTGCTGGGAACAGTAAGGTCAGGCTTTCATGTCTCAGGACCTTTCTGGACACTGGGTCAGCTCTATCTATAGGGTGCAGAGAGAGCTATAAATCCTCATGACGGTGGGTGTCTGGAGGGATGAAGAGACGGAGATCCTATGAAAAAAGAGGGATGACCAGACTGAAAGAAAAAAAGAGATTGTAGATTATATTTGTGTAAACTGGCTTTGGGAGCTTTTCGTCATGCCAGGCAGCTTTGCAGACCACCATACGTACATAAAAATCATAAAGATTTGGGAACATTTGTATTTGTAAACCTTATATGCTACCATTCAAAACTTATTAAAAATAAGTTATAAATTAATTAATTATTTTTATTTTTTTAGCAAGGATACAATAAAGTGATTAAAAGTGACAGTAAAGACACATCTAGTGAAGACTGGAATAACAGATGCTGAAAATTCAGTTTTGCCAAAACAGGAATAAATTATGCTAAAATATATTAAAATAGAAAACAAGTTATTTTAAATTGCAATAATATTTCACAGTTTTACAGCTTTTTAAAATATATTTTGTTAAGCAGTTTCTAAAATTGTATTTTATTGTAATCTTTTCTTTTTTTTTTTAATTATTTATTATTTTTAAGATTATACTGTAGGTTCTGATTGGTCAGTTTCAGAATTTTGTAGTCATATATATATATATATATATATATTAGTGTTGTCAAATGATTAATCGCATCCAAAATAAAAGTTTTTCTTTACATAATATATTTGTGTGTACTATTAAATATATATAAATACAAACACATGCATGTATATATTTAATGAAAATATGTTATGTTTATATATTAAATATATTTAGATATAATATCAAATATAAGAAAATAAATATATAAATGTATTTACATGTAAATACTTTCAAAATATATACTGTACATGTGTGTTTTAATATAAACATAATAAATAAACACAGCATAAACACATATTATGTAAAGAAAAACTTTTATTTTATCTTCATCTCATAAAATATAACAATGAATATTTCATGCCCATTTGGTAAATATCAATATAATAAGTCAAACAATGTACAGTCAGTCGGGTCATTATCACAAAATAAATCCCGTCTAGATGATAAAGACCCACATACTTTACATCCCGACCCTGATCACTCTGCTGAAGTTCATTTTGCAATAATGGCTATACATTACGCCTGACTGATTAACTCACATATGCAAAAAGTGATATGGAGAAATAAGGGAATATATAATAACAATATTTTATAAATATTGCTATGAGAAATGCTCAACTAAAGAACATCGGAGACTGATTTGAAACCTCATCATTTTAGGAACAATTTTAGCAACGTTAGAGAAGAGTTTGAAACCTGAGTGAAAAAAAAATACATCACAGCTAGAAAAACTTACTGTGTACATGATAATGGCGCAGTTATTGCATCATCAAGCAATTATAAGCATTGTGGAATATGAGTTGAACAAAGCTGATAATGGCTAATCAGCCTGGGAAATATTAAACAGGCTTGTCTTCATAAACTAGCAGCTAATTGCTGTTTTTTTAATGCCTGCGAATCCCCAAAGTGGTTCATACTGCAGCTGAAGTGTGTTTTGATTAAATTCAAGCTTTAGGCTCGAGTAAAAGCAGCAACGTACACAGGGATCAGCGCGAGAGAAACAAAGAAATCCAAAGAAATATCTCCTGTCGGTCATACATTAGGAATTCACAGGGCTGGGCTGAGTTTCTGACATGCTGTAAAAACATCATTGACATGAGAGGTAATTGCTCCGTTGGTACGTTAGCTTGTTTTTACAGGCAGCCCCTCTTCACTGGCTGTCACCTTTTGTGTCTGTATACCACTCTCGTCAACACGATTTCATACATAGACCTCAAATGCATCACGTCACCACAAAAGACATGTTTTCAGCACTTATGAATAATAAAGAGCTATTGCTTCACATGCTCCTGGGAGAAATAAAATCCAATTGGATGATGTATAGATTTAATGTAATGCTGAAATCTTAATTATAAGTTCATTTTCTGTGCTCCGTTGGCCCCAACAGTTCATTATTCTGCCCTGCAGTGCCTTTCCGACTCTACTTTAATTGTGTTTTTGACGTGGAATGAGTTCAAAGTCCATGTTTAAATAATGTGCCTGCCTGAGTTTTGCTTTTGGGGGAAAAAAATATTGATTGATGTAATATAAACACAAGTGCCTCATTTAAAGTTATGTAAGTGTGTCTGCAGAGAGATGAAATAAGGAGAGCTGTGGAGTAGTAATATGGCGCTTGAATATTAATATAACATTACAGCTGTGTGTGTGCATGTCTGTGGCACAACTGGCAGGTTGTCTCTATCCAGGAAATCGAGGACTTGTTGCCCACGGCAATCAGAAAAAAAGTGTATCCCCTGCTGGCAGGTACGTGGCACAGTGCCGATACACTAAAGTATGCCGATACACATGCACATGACAAAAAAACACACCCACATACCTCCAAACGATAAGCATACACCTTGAACTAACAGAGGTCTTAAAGGAATACTGCTGTTTACTGAAAAACTATAATTGGCTGAAAACGTGCTCACCCTCAGGTCATCCAAGATGAGGAGCAGATTTGGAGAAATAGCATTACTTTACTTGCTCCACAATGGATCCTCTGCAGCGAATGGGTGCCGTCAGAATGAGCATCCAAACAGCTGTTAAAGTTAACAGTCCATCAATTAACACCATGTGAAGCAAAAAGATAAACATTTGTAATAAATAAATCCATCATCGTTACTGAATTATGATGTAACTTACACTCTGATGGCACCCATTCACTGCACTGGTGAGCGAGTGATTTAATGCGAAATTTCTCCATCTGTTCCAAGAGCAAGTAAATTCTTTTGAGTGAACTATTCCTTTAAACTCCAATCATATTTTCAGGGGCCAGTTGATCGGTAAAAACAAAGCTGTTTTCTTAACTTTATAGGTGCAACGTTACTTATAGGCAACAGAATGTATAAAAGGGACTATCAAAATGTTTTATAATCATGCATTTGAACTAAAAGCAGTTATTGGTGCACGGGCAGATCTTTTTGTAGGTCTACTCATCTCTCCCTCAGACCTAGGATACTGCTCTGCATGCTTAGTGGACTAATGATGCCTGAGATTGTATTCCTGCACTGCAATTTAGATCAGGCAGGTAGCCACCTCATTAGCAGATCTTGCTCAGTGGCTTTGATGTAAGGCTCAGATGTTATTCGAATGTATAAAGACTGAAAATAAATGGAAATCAACTGACATATACGGTAAATAAAATCATCTAATTAGAAAAAAAATCTACAACTATGAATGTCAAGGTCCCTATTTGAGCTGGTCGTTTGAAACTTTTGCACTAATCTGTTTTAGACGTCTCTGGGGTGTTTCATCAATGGCATCATGTGGCCAAACAGATCAAGCAGACTATTTGTTTCAGAGTATACTGAGCATAAAATACTACGGCCATCAGTAGGGCCATAAAAGAACATTTGAAACCAAGAGTCTCTAGTGTTCCAGGCAGGTTAGGGTGCCTCTTTTGGACCTGATCCAGAAGCCCATCCTTTCCGTAAGGCAAAGAGAGCCTGACAGACTGAGGAAGAGGAAGAGTCAAATCTGTTAAACACATCAGTCCATATATTAGCTCTCTGCCTATGTTTACAATTAAACTGCATATCCATGCATACACACGTTCCAGTCTGCAAGCTACAGACTTTAAGACAGTCAGATGCCTAATGAGGCCAGTCTTTGAACTCAGGTCTGATTTATGCTTTACTGAATATCAAAACCATGCACAAATTTAATGTAAAAGGAATGCAGCCCTCTCTAAGATTCACTCAGGCAATGAGTAGAAAACCACAAGCAGCGACAAGCCCTAGATTCCCCCACAGCCTCAGCCAAATCCAGTGTCTTCTCCCTACATACATAAGCAAACATACACTCATAGATGCTAAACCTACTGCACTACTCATAGACTTACTTTAACTGTCTCCATAAGCAGCGATAAACAACTTAAGGGCACAGGGATCCACAATGAGGATGATCCAATGCACTTGAACCAGTTTGAGAGAGTTTTTATGCATTGCAAATGTATATCTATGTTTGTGTGGTGGTCGTGAACTTCGCTGATTTAAATATTCTATTTAAATAAAGTTATCCAGCTGGATAACATTAAAAAATACAAAAAAGTAAAAAATATTTGTTTGTTCATATTTAAACTCTTTTTTCGATGGTCATTGAACCATGAGATAAATCAGTAATGTTTTACACCATATTCCATTGGTTTCCAACAATGTTATACATATTTATTTATAGATTTGACATAGGAAATTAGGGTTGCACAATTGCATGTTTTGCAAATTTAAAACCAACTAAATTATTACCAATATTTAAACATTACAATCTAAATCTAAATATTATATTGTTTCTAATATTATTTTTCCATAGCACATAAAATATATATATATATGTATGTATATATGTATATATCTGAATAGTTTATTTGCAAAAACAGATTTCTTTTTTAAATCATGTTTTTTATTATGCTATCATGTTTTTAATGTGTTTTATTGTGTTAGTTTTCTGTATTTTTTAGTCATTTTTTAAATAACCCAACTGCAGTTTGATTGAAATTTAATTGGAATGTACAATGAAAAACATGATTTTTGAGAATTGTTAAAAACAGAGTTATCTGTTTTTGGTAATGAACTCTTCATATATATATATATATATATATTACATTAACATACGTATTTTAAGTGCATCAGAAAAATACAATATTGTGTGTATGTCATTATAGATAATAGATAGATAGATAGAACATACATTTTAAGTGTTTTGTTTTCTCCAATAAAGCAACCATAATTGTAGGTAAGAGTCTGTGTTTGTTTCACTTGAGTAGGTTGATTCTCCATATGGTTTAGAGATGCACACTTGGCCAGATCCATACCGCCAACACACGCCTCAACCCGGAAATCCCATGCCTCTTCAGCTTCTGAAAAGTATCTAAGGATGAATCTCAGGAGTAAGAGGAGGAGTAATGAGGAAAACAATGGACAAAGGAAGAGAGAGAGAGCGAGAGAGAGGATGGACCTTAACAAGCCATAATGCAGAGTTACAGATGAAAGAGAGCAGAAATTGGTGTAACAGAAGGAGTTACTGATGGCATAAACAGCTGCTGGGAGACGAGTGCTCAGGTGCTTAGACACAAACAGAGACCTGAGGAATGCTTAGAAGACGGCTTAAAGGAAACTCTTCAGGGCCCGTTGTGACTGAGTTTGGACAATGTTCAGTGAGGTAGATTTAGCAAGGAGTAATCAGGACTAAATGTCTGCACTGGTGTTTTTGAAGTTACAGTATAAAATCAGATCCGTTTGTGAAGACAATGTAGTCAACATCCAGCACATCAATAGTAAATTGGTTGACATAGTGATTACTGAAGTGTCAGCAAAATAACAAGAGTGAACTCATGTGACATATAAAAAGCATTAGTGCTACACTCAAACATTTGGTGTAAGAATATTTTCAAATGATTACAAAGAAATGGCAAATTACAAACTAAATTCAGTTACATTTTTCAAAAACTGAAATAGCATTTTTTAAATAATCTGTTTTATTTACTTTCACTTTTTTAGTATATGAGTAATTGCAGACACTTCGGTGCATCATGTACTACTGGAAATTCAAGAAATAAAAGAAATATTTGAGTTATCTCCTGGAAGTTTGTGCTGCTTGTCTGCTTGTATGAAGTAAGTGTATCACAATGATGATATAATATGCTGTTATTGTTATGATATAATATATTGTTATACCCCTGTATTAAAATAGATAGTGATGATGATTTCAACTCAATGTCTGTTTTAACCTTTATTTAAGTCAGTGTAAAAATACTACTACATAATTATTGCTTTAACACTATTTTAGCAGCCATTTCTGAGTAGTTTCCCATGCCAGCCGTTCCTGTGATACTTGAGTGAGATCTCAACTATCTACAAAGCTACTTGATTCCTTCCTCTTCGTCATTCATCAGAAGTCCAATAAACAACAATCACATCTCTGCTATTAACAAAAGCCACAATCACCCAAACATCCGTAAACCTGTGCCGTCACAGCCCCGATTCGCTCAAAGGAATGTAAACAGTGCGTATGGAAAGGAATGTCAAATGTCACTTATCTGTGTGTCTGCAGGGCCGGTGCCACAAAGAGCTTGTGTTTGTCATGCTGAGGCCTGTGGAGTCACATCTGGGCCTCTGAATGGGGTTTTGGCCCCTTAGGGATTCTGTACAGGAGAGATTACATAAGATTTCAGCAATGCAAATACACAATATATGAGTTTTTCCAAGATTTGATTATAACTGTACTCAAAGTATAATTTATTGACGTCCATGTGCTCTTGATATACAAACCCACAACTTAAAACCAGAGTGCACAAGATCTGGATAGGCATGCTGGGCATTTTAAATGCCTGATTCCACATTTGCTTGTGCTTAGAGGACATCGGGAGCCGAGAAACGCCAATCCTGGCTGCAGCATCAAAGGGTGATAAATAAACCTGTTAAACAAGCCTGATAACATCCGCAGAGCTGCTCTCCATCACATATTAAACGCTGCGTTTAAAAACCGGCACTGCATTTATGAGCCGTAGTAAAGCCTTTGCCCAGGATAAAGGAGAACGCTTGGGCCAGCTGGCATCCTGCTCTTCGTGAGATCTGCTGTGGGTTAAATCACAGGACAAATGAAAACACAGACTGTAAGAGTGAATGAGAGAGACAGATGAACAATGAACTTCGTCTGAAGCTTTCTTTTTCTGATTCATTGTGCAAGGAAAATGGTACTTTCCATAAATATGGTACAAATTTAGGGACAGAAACTGAGGTGAACTGAAGAGTGTGTGGGTGGGAGAGAGTGAGAGTATTCCCTAATTAAAAGTATCAGAAATTTTCCTTCAGCATGAACCTAAAAAAAACTAAAATTCCTAAAATGGGTAAAACAGTAACATGATTTATCAAACATTATTAAATATAAATAATCTACTAATCTAATACAAAATAAACTAAAATAATTTCAAATAAAAAACAATGCCTAAAATAAAATATTAAATAAATAAAATACCTTAGAAAGGGTAAAATGGTGACATGATTTAACACATTAAACACAAATCATCTAACAATCTAATACAAAATAAACACAAATAAGTAAAAATAATAAAACATTTATATAAAATACTAAAATACACCCAGAAAGGCTAATATGGTAATAGTACCATTATTTAATAAAACAGAACATAACAGACAGAAATAGGGTTGCATGTAACCAGTTTAAGCAAGTAACAAGGCTAGGCTCCACTTTGGTAATTAAAATTGGTTAGTATGTTTTAAAAGTGTGTTACTACGATAAACATCATATTATAGCACTACATGAATTTATAGTAATTGCTTTCATAATAGCTTATTAAACATATCTAACATAAAATAGAACCAATATAAAAACATGTAATGTGTGCTTCTAATTAAAAAAAAAAGTATATTGTAATTAGATATAGTGCCAACAAGCCACTGTTAAAGTTCAAGCACTGTCAGTAACTATACACTGGAATCTCATTCTATTCACAACTGTGACGATATGTGACAATTAAGTCATGCTGACTTCCTTTAAACAAGCATTTTAACAAGTCTCAAAACTTTTATAATTTGTCTGACAATGCAAAAGGGAGAGAAAGAACAAGATACCGTGTGGGAGAGTGAGTATCGCCTAATTAAAAGTATCAGAAATCTTCCTCCATCAGCATGAGGGGGAATTAATGTGGGGCTGTTGGCACATGAAGTCAATGCTTCAGGCTTCCTGTCTCCAAACAGGCAAACAGGAGGTGCATTGCAGAGAGCCAGTTGCCTTGGTAACAACAACTGAGCTGCACGGATTGCAAGCAGAAGCGCTAGTGAATTCTCAGGGGTGAAGCTAACTACAACTTTAAAGATTAAATGTTGACTCAACACAACAGCAAAGCCAACTTACAGAAGCTTACATTAGAAGTAACTACCTTCGCCTTACAAATAGCTTCTTAGACTGTAAATAAGAAATCATTTATGGAGGACATTGGTATGTGAAGACACAAATTACATTCTTCGCTTCTGGTGAACACTTGAAGATACGCATCAATCAACAGCACATAATAATCATTTCTCTGTCTGAATGTTTTATCAAGACCAGAAGTTTTCCAAAGCCTCTAATACTGAATGTCCAATTCAAAGGCATCTGTCAGTAACGTGCTTCAAAATCTGATTTGCTTTAAGGAAACTTGTGTCTGAATGAGAGTCCATCTTACTGTAAAAGAACTGAATATACTATTAATTATATATACCCTTAGATGGAATATACAGAATGTATACTGCATGCCGATTTTGGAGGATGGATTTCTGAAACGAAACCGATCTAAATGAACACTTTATTTAACAGTGTGCTTGTTACACATTACATGTACTAGTTTTAACAGCAAAATATGCATCATTACATGAAACCAAACTTAAATCAAGCCATAATCCTAACACTAATCTTATAGTAAGTACATGCTATTAATTAAAATTTCTCAATACTTAAAATGTAACAAGGACACCTACCAAAACGAATTGGCTACTGAAATATTTTGTCAAATCAGACAATATATTGATAAGCAAGCATGGTATATTTATGAATGTACTTCTAAGTCTGTGAACACAAATGCACAAATACTTGATGTAAAAGTGTGATTAAAGTTAGATATTAGTTGGATGTCTTTTGCTAGCCTTGTTTACATGCATAAGCAGTCAAAGCCATATGGAAACAGCATTAATCATCGCAAATTCTCACATATTTTTGCAAAACCCTAACATTAAAGTTTTAACTTCACACATATTACAGGATTGCTTATTGAAGTGTTATATAAAAGCAAGTCTGTTTATGTTCAGTACAACAACACTCTTACTCATACAATATGATACTGCTTAAATACGCTTCTATTAGCAGAAAGAAGAATATAGCGTAGATGAAAAAAGTTCCTATTTATAATTCACAACCTCTATTCTGTGACTGAGAAACCACATGTCTGAACTTCACTGAAGCACCATTTTAGCAATGTAGTGCATCAAGAGCAGTCACAGCTGTGGCCTTGTAGGCCTGAGCTGACAAACAGCTTTTCCAGCTATGAGGGTAAAATACAACAGCTCTACTATGATTTAGCCTCTCTCGCTTGTCTCTGTGTGGAAAAGATGATTTATGCCCGTTTCTTTGTCTCCCAGCGCTGCTCTGGATAATATAATGTGGACAGGTTTGTCCTTCTCTGAGATATGATCTTGGTTTTCAGAGACCAGGTAATGGAGATACGTCCAGAGATGAAAGAAGAGAAGGAAATTATGAGTCAGCCTGTCATGAAAATCTCCATGATTTTATGAAAGCGTGTCTGCGTTGACTGATAGGTTACCTCTAAATTCTTAAAAATAAAGGTTCCAAATGTTTTCTTTGGATCAATGACATTAAAGAATTATTTTGGGTTTTCCAAATGTAATATATATATATATATATATATATATATATATATACACACACACACACATACATA
>JAUMHE010000046.1:8457792-8481290 GCA_032359235.1 Enteromius mattozi | reverse complement strand
CTCATACATATGTAAACAAAGTTTTATTTTGTATGTGATTAATCATTTATATATATATATACACACACACACACACATACATATAATACATACACATGAAAATATAGTGTGCAGATATATAGCTAAACAATTAATATCAAAATGTTTTTCTTGCTAAAAAAAATCTGAAAAGCTATTATTAGAATTAAATTTTTTTTTTTTTTACAAATCATAAAAATAATTTTATAATAATAAGTCACAAAGTTGAATATTTGAACCCTTAGATCCTAAGCAAATTTATTTTTATGATTATGCATGACTATGATGACTACGATACATGACATGCAATGAATTAATTAATATAATGTGGCCATGATTTAACTAAAATGAAGGAACATATGAATAAATCACAGACAAAAACGGATAATTTCTCAAGGAATGAATCATCATGTCATTGCTACGAATTTCTATTTGGTATCATGCCATGTTCAATTGATCAAGTCATTGCTTCATTCATGTAGGAATAATTTCATATAGTTGCATATTGTGCAGCATTAGGAGCGTGAGATCTAGATGAGCATGATAAGATAGTAAAAGTGTGAAGACTGTCTCTGTAAGTAGGTTATGCCCAAGGGTTCGCACAACTTCTTGTCTGAAACTGCCTCTGAATTATGAGATCATTGCAACATCTGCCGGTTAGAGGGACTGACGCTGACGGATGGCCAGGTGTGTGCGTGCTTACTGTACAGATACACACACAGGCTCACTACACGCTGATGACAAATGAAAGCGGAAATGAAATGCAACTTGTGTCATGAGATACCCGAATAGCTGTCTCAATATATTTACTCAGTCTGTGTGTCAGATTAAGCCATAAGATACATTAATTACATAAGGAGAGTCTCTCCAACTGCTCCAGCTGCTCATTTGTGGTCAGGAATGAGCCGTAGAAGATCACTGAGTTACACATAGATTACAAATTCATGTTACATATATATTACGTTAACATTTTTGAATTAATTTTGTTGCATTGCGACTTATATCCATTGTGTTGTGCTAATTTTGTTGTGTTTCAACTTGTTTCAGTTGTGTTGCCCATTGCACACCTTTCCTCACTTCCAGTGTCCAGGGATTTAAGAGCTTCGGGCCATTTTTAGAGCTTAGATTTGCTGATGACGGATAAGCCTTCAACCTCTCAGATCACTCACACTGGAGGACACAGATGAGAGATGGGAATCTCCATATTTTCCAATGACCTGACTGCTTTTGCCTCACAGCACCGAGCACATTTGTTGCCTTCATTGTCATTTATTGAATGGCTTGCTTGAAGCTACAGGGGTTAATTAAACTTATTCAAAAATCTATTTTTGCCGTTAACACTCACATGATGTGCTAATATCTCACTATCTATACCCTCTCTACGTCTCAGGTCCTGTTAGTTACTGCTTTAAGCTGGAATCATTGGTCTTCCTTCCAGATGGGATGGGCGGAAGGACTGGTTTAACGTTGGCACCTGGGCGGCCCGGGGAGGTGGGGAGTGTTGGGGAGACCCTCTCAGAGACCGATCGAGGAGCATCAGGGGTCAGACCAGAGTCCATGTGACCTGCAAATTATCAAAGAGAAATGCATTATTCAAATAAACTAGAACTGAACATGATCTAATGTGTAGGCCTAGGTATTCAACGAAATTTCTGCATAGATATGTGCAAGATCTATGTATTGACTACTTCTAAAAAGTAAATGTATTATGTATGTACAAATTAGATGCTAAAAAGTATTTTGTATGAACACTGAGAAGAATATGCTTATTACCTCTAAGAGAGTCCTGGTCCTGCCCCAACATAGATATATCCAAAGGCTCTATGTTGGGCCCTGACCCAGTGTCTGACCCCTGGGCTGCTGAGAGCGCCCCTGCTGAGCTCCTCATGGACAGGCCAGAACTGGCACGAGATTCCTCAGAACTGAGACCGAGTGAGGGAAAAAAAAAGAAGAGAAAGATTAGGAAAGTTAAAATGAAAGTTACAACATCAAACCAGTTTGCTGTCAGTAATACGATTATATATATTTATATACTTTGTGTCTGTTTAATGCTTCATTTACCTGCTACAATAATGTAATGCCTCAAATTATATTAGATGTTTCACAGTAAATACTGATGTAATTTCCAATTTTTACATGATAGTTCAAAAGTTTTAGGGTTGGATTTTTAAAAATATTTTTCAAAGAAGCTTCTTGTGTTCACCAAGGCTGCATTTATTTGATCAAAAATACTGTAAAACCACACTATTGTGAAATATTACATTTTAAAATAACAGTTTTCTATTTAAATATATTTTAAATGTAATATTTTAGTCTTCAGTGTCACATTCTTTAAAATCACTCTAATATTTTATTATGCAAAAATATTAGGCAAAAATATTTTGTAACATTATAAATATCTATAATGTCACTTTTTATTAATTTAATGAATCCTTTCTGAATAAACATAATTTTTTCTTTAAAAAAATTCTTACTGACCCAAATTTGTGAAGAGTAGTCTAATTAATTTGAATGCAAATTTGAATGAACTAACATGCCAACAAAGTTCCTATTATAACACAATCCTCAATTCAGCTGAAAAGAAAATCCAAATAGCACCAACAATATGGAAATGACTCATTCTCTATAGGACTCAAAAACAAACACACATCAGTGCTGAATAAACAAATGTCTCAAGACACCCATTAAAACCGGTTTAATCAGTTTTGATTGGCATAGGGTATATTTTTTTTAAGAGTTGGCAATGGTCTCTTCACGGATATCCCATGATTCCACGGCCTGCATATTCAATTGATTACCTAAAGAGCACAGTGAAATTCATAACTAGATTGCAAAGTAACAAACTCCAAATGCATATTGCTTTTCCCCGGCGGAAGAGAAACAAAAAGTCCCTGTTTAACACAATTTGGACTAGCACATTAGTTTTGTCATTTTTTTTCCTAGCTAATAAGCAAACGGTGGTGCTCCGCGCAGGCCGGGCAGCTCTGTAAGTCTCCCAGGATTCCTCTTAATGAGCTAAATTACAGTGTATTTAAATATCTTGGGGACATGCATATTTCACAGGAGTAGTCTTGTATTTCCTCGCCTGTTTAGAGTCCCCAAGCTCATACACGGGAGAGGCAAAAGCACCGATAGTCATAAATCTGCATTTACGTGCTCCAACACATACATCTTCCAGATGGCCTGGGGCATGCCAGCTACCTGAACGCTTTAACTTTGAGCTGGGGATGAAAACTTTGATATTTGAGCCTGGATGTGTGTAAAATGGAGATGGAGGTTATAAACATAAAGGGAGAGGCTACAAGATAAAACACGTCCTGGGAAATGATGTACACAAGGAGAGGGCTTTGGGGAAAGGTTAATTGTTTTGCTGCTCTTGGGCCAGAGGTCAGAGGTGAAAATGTCAAGGTGTGTGTGGCATACCTGCTGTCCTCATCGGGGTCAGGAGCATTGAGGCCAACGGGACGCATTGGGGAGGAAGAGTGGCCGGGTGGGGGCCGGGACTGAGAGGCTAATGATGATGGAGCTGTGGGTGCATTTCTGTGACACACACACAAACAGTATCAGTAAAGCACTGTAAACACACTCACCAGCCTGTGGTGGTGCTTTTTGCTAAGGAGACAAAATTTGGGTATTTTAAACAAAAACACAAATGTTGTTACAAATCTAGACCATGTAACTGTAGCTATGTAAAATTAAATACAGTTTAATTACAGTTTAACAACTAAACAAATGAATGACTAAATACAGAATTGAATTATCGAGAAAAAAAAAAGATTTCAACTTATTAAAAATCAACAATTTCAAGCAAGCTATTTCATGTCTCTTATGCAATGAAAATCTCAATTAATCAAAATTACGGTAAAACAGTAATATTGTGAAATATTATTACATTTTAACATAGCTGTCATCTATTCCTATGATGCCAAAACTGATTTTTTAGCATCATTCCTCCAGTCTTCAGTGTCACATTATTCTTCAGAAATCATTCTAATATGCTGATTTGTTTCAGTTCTTTTATAAACAGTTTTACTGCTTAATATTTTCATCTTTTGATTTATAGAAAGTTCATAAGAACACCATTTATTTGAAATATAAATACTTGTCTAATATCATTTGAGCAACTTTATGCATCTGTGCTTACTTGTCTCCAAACTTTTGAAAAGTACAGTATATATTATGTATGCTTATCATTTATGCTGATTATTTTTAAGCGTACTGTAGAAGTAGAGTGTTGCATCCTTAGCTTTGCAATGAGTTAATGCAACACTATCTTGGAATTATGGTTGGTGCGGAGTTGCTGCTTATGAAAAACATTTCAAATCAGGCATTTCTGAGGTTGTGTTCGAGTTAGAGATGTTGGTTTAGAAGGTAGCTGCCTAGATACAGACACCAAGCCAATTCTTTGGGGGTTGGAACAGTGATCTTCTGTCTCATTGTCAGTCACAGTATTTGAGTGATCAAAGTTGCTAAACAGTCAAAGTTATGTTACCTCTGAAACAGCTCGGCATAAGCACCAGGACTCTTTCCGCTCAGAGCTTCTCGAATTAGCTGCTGGCGTCTGTGATTGGAAGCCATTTCCTGTGGCGTTTACAGAAATATTGTGCTTGCATGAGTGTGAATGTTCATTTCATCCCTATCTCCTATTCCTGGCCACAATAGCTTCTGTGAATTATTTCAAGCCAATAATCTTGTAAAAATAACAGAATCTATAACTCTGACTTACTGTAGGAGTCTGCTGCGGAGTCATCTGGGCCTGGATTTTGTTCTGGTAGTTTCTGCTGTAGGAGTCCATGAGGTCAGTGGCCTCTGTCGTGTTGGCTGCCAGTAACTCGCCAGTTGTGTCTACAACAGAGTTGTCGTTAGGGCACTCGGCCATCATGAACAGATGTCTGCTGTGGCTGCAGCAGTGAAATGCCATAGCCTCACACAGAGTACAACTATTTACAACTATATTCTTTATAATCCTGTCAAAGTGCCCCGCAGACAAAACCGACTTCATGTAAAGGCCCCATGAAATCAAATTGGGAGTTTTGTGTCCTTTAGTCCTAGTGTGTTATTTTGAAGAAGCCAATAAAATGAAATGAATACATAGATAAATAAAGATACAATAAGCTATTAGAATACATTTCCAGCTCTAAAATATCAACACTGGAAAGAACATGGTGCATGTCAAGTTATATCATTGGGTCTTGAGACTGTGAAAGCTCACTTGTGGAGGTGTTGTCAGGTGTCACTGAACTGCTGTCACCTCCTCCTCCATGCTCCTCTAGACCCAGGTACTCCTTCACCAGCTGTTTTAAAGTCTGGTAGGCCTCTGCACGGTCATCTGATGAGGTCAAAAAATTGGGCATTTGAAAGAGCAATTCAGTTTACATTAAAAAATGAAAATGCCCTGCTCAGGCAGGGAAAGATCTGTTTTATTGTAAGGCTAGAATACACAACACAATATTTGCCCCGATTTCCCCCCAATTTACAAGTCGACACTAGATGCAGATTTGAGTTGAGAGATTTAATAGAAAATCATGTATGTGATGTTCACAGACTGATTATTTAACTTTAGACTATGATTCCATCCAGTCAGAGACTGTCAAACATTTTTGAGTCAATTTTAGAATACATATTGTTTTCATCTGTCACCCATCTTCTAGCAAAACAAAGCCCACGTTTCTGCTTCAGTTTGTTGTGATCGTAACAACTTTAAAGTCTCAGGAAGTCTATGATAACCAGTTTTTCCTACCTGACTGTTTACAAATTCAGTAAGTGTATGATGCCTAGCATTTTAAAATCTGCTCAGATCTCAAGTCGTGTGGTCTAGTCCAGCATTTATTTATTTTTTTTTCAATTTACAAAAGAAAATAAAAATGTGTTCCTCTAGATAGTGTAACTGGCCTTAATGGGTAAATAAAAGTTTGTTACCACAAGGTAAGATGTTGTCAAAGAAGCCAGGTGATTCTCTGTTGGTCTTGGAATACAAATCAATACGAGACACGGCTGTTTCCATCTGAGCGTTGCTGTAGAATCCTCTTGCTTTCAGAAAGCAGATGTAATTGTCAACAACAGTGGGGATCAGCAAGACATAACGGGGCTCAAAATATGAGTTCTTCAAACTATACACTCCCTGTATTGGAACAAACACACAAAAACAGCCAGTGTAATTAACTGCTGAGGCATTTGATCCAGTTTTGAGCTTGGTCAACATGGTGGAACCGGTCTTCTTGATGCCATACCTCTAGTTCCATATGCACACAGCAGGCCAGACCTTCGCGAGCCACACGCTCAATAGTTTCCCGTGACAGACCATACCAATGTCCTCCGTACTGCATCGTCTGGACAAATTGACCCTGACAGTGAAAGAATAAAACTGAAAAAAGACACTGTACCGATGCCATAGAGCTCAAATTCATCTTCTGGATGTGCGTCATCATGGATGTTTGGCACAGATTCACTGCTGAATGACCTGAACTCTTGACCTTTGGGTTGCAAGGGAACATCGTTCTTCTCGCACAGACAAAACTTTGACCCCTGTGTTCAACTGCACCTGGGTCCATTTAGCTGCACCAACGCCGAAGTCGCTCCCTGTCAAGCTTTTACTCGCACAAAGCAATTTGCAAGCACATGTTCTTACATCTCTGGTCAAGGTGGTTTTAAAACGTAAGTACAAATCCCAACCATGCTCTAATCCTCTACTCTATTTGCTTTAACAGGCCCAGAGAAAAGCACCAAGGAGCGTTCATGTCTGCAGAATGCCGACACACATCTGTGTCAGTGTGATATAGGTAGGCGAGGTTAGTCTGTAAAACTCGACTCTGTCTCTTTCTCTGCTCTGGAGGCATAAGGTTATAATCACACATCAAAAGGCTTCCTTCCAGCCTCTATCAATCAATAACATTGGACTTATATAGCAACACTTAAGAGCTAAACGAGATAGTGGCGGCACAGACTAGGTGTGCGCTCTCTCAAAACCACCTGAGGGGGCTGGGGAAAAAGAGAATCTAGGGCGAATTCTTTCCCCTTTTCACATTTTTGTCATGTCATTGCTTTATAGACCAATATGGCCTGGGGAAGTCTGTTTCTGCAGATGAATGGGCATAAAACTGTAACACAAAAATCTAAATGTGTAGGGTTATGAGTAAAATACTGCCAAAGCAGATCAGAATATGATAAACGTCTGGACAGATAATTACCATTTGAATCATGTTTTGAAATTCTTCCTCAGTGACAAAGTGATAGTCGGATCCATCCTCTTCCCCATAATAAGGCCCCCTGGTGGTGTGGCAGGCACTAAAACAAACAAATCGATCAAAGAAACTAGGACTGCACTATTGAAAT
Organism: Enteromius mattozi; assembly: GCA_032359235.1. Lineage (NCBI taxonomy): Eukaryota > Metazoa > Chordata > Actinopteri > Cypriniformes > Cyprinidae > Enteromius > Enteromius mattozi. Next base: position 8,473,940 of record JAUMHE010000046.1, on the reverse strand, counting down.
ATATATTCAGATATTCAGATTAGTGTGATTTTCATATTGCAAAAGCTCTAAAAAAATGACAGCGCATTTACAGTTTTTATTTGCAGGTAAATGCCAAAATAAATGATTAATAGTTTAATATTTGCTTATGAAAAAATTAGGACATATATAGCACAATAAAATGATTATTAATAAACCGTTTTTGCAATATTTTGTGATTTTACACTACAAAATATCTGTGAAATATATTTCTTATTTTATCCAGGACATTTAATTAATTATTTCATAATTATTATTATTTTATAGTCATACTGTATGGGTCAAAAACCAGGTGAAAAATCAAGTGAAAAGCCCAAAAAGAATGGTTCACACAAGAAGTCTTCAGAAAAAATAAACTTTTTAAAATTATTTTTATGTTCTATGCAGATGCACACCCCAACAGAGTCTTAAGGAAATTATTGTTTTTTTTTTCATATTGCAATACATATTGCAGAAAAACAAAATATTGCAATGTCATTTTTCCCAATAAAGTGCAGATTTTAAACAAAATAACATCACATAATAATATTTTAGTGACTTTTATAATGCAAACTGCTACTTACCCATAAGCAAAATAGTCGCTAAATTCCTGGCACAGTTTATGGGATAGTTCTCTCTTGCCACAGGCCTGGGGACCAGTGAGGACCAGCATGGGATACGGAGCATCCAGACTGGGGAGAGTACTTGTGGAATAATATGCAAAAATGCATGTTAGTTAATGTTGTTGTTGTGACCCGTGTTATTGAACTTCATGTGAGTTAAATCACCAACTGGGTGACTTCAAACATCCTCGCTACACAGCTCCAGATTCATTTTAGTGGTTTGAAGGGCTTTCTGCTTAAGTGGCCTTTGTGGACTAGACAGGCTCATAAAATGAAGAGGAAAGTGGATTGAAAAGTTGTACCTGTCAAAAATAACCTGAGGTTGCATGAGCTGATATACCAAGTGGGTCATGTGATCTCTGGCTGCGACCACCTCCAGAGGAGGGTCGTACTTGTTCACAGCAGACACCTGAAAATGAAAGACAGGAATGAGACTCACTACTCAACCCTGACATAATCATTCAAATACATGCTTTATTTTCCGACAAACTTTCAGAGCTTTCAAGTTCTTACAATTCAGTTCAGCCCTTGAACACTGAGCTCTTGACTTCAACCAGCCAGTAAATGCTCTTCAAAATTTTTTATTTTTATTTTGTACAAAAATAGGCTTCCTCCATTTCAAAGCCATAAACAGCACTTCACTTTTTATTTTAGAAACTAAAGATGTAAAGCAATCGTTCCTTCTACTCCAGATCACACAATCACCTTCTCCTCTGCAGTTACACTGTGTTGATCCAGAATTATGAGGTGCTGAAGGAGGAAGATCACAGCTAGTCTATAGTCATCCTGGTCCTGCAAGACATTATTTGGCATTAAGTATGAGGTAATGACATTAGGTCCAGTATTGTGGTTCAGAGATGTTTATGGCGCCTTCACCTGCACTGGGTTTCTGAGGAGATTCATCTCTCTCAACAGTATCAGGTCATGCAAATGTGTGGCCTCCTTTACCTCATTGATCTGACATACAAAGAACAACAAAGAGAATTATGTGTTGAGTGATACACATACACACTCTCAGAACTTCAAAAACTTTCCACTGGGGCAGAGCCCTCAAAGGGAGATCTGTGTACTTTATTTACCACAGTTTATCAGTTTTATAGTAGTACTTTAAGGGTATATATATATATATATATATATATATACATAGTACTAATTTCCGGCAGATCTTACATTTTAGAACTTTCTAACCATTTTTACTTGGTTAAATTGGTCCCTTTTGGTGTGTTATGCTCTGAGGTATAACTTTAGATCCATTTGCATAATATAATACGACAGGAATTTGCCAGCTCCTTTACCAGATTGCTCTCAAGGTTGATGTTTCCCAGGAGATGGAGGTTCTGGAGACCTGAGAGGCTTTGAATCCGGTTACAGGACAAATCCAGAACCTGCAGGTTGCTTAGAGTCTGGAGATTCTCAATCTTCTGTATCACATTTCCACTCTTAAAAAAACCCCCACATATATACAATTATCATTTCAATGAGGTAAAGAACAGTAAGTCAAAAGCTCTGCACATGATCTGCAGGGTCATGTGCCATTTCTGTCTGACTGTGGCTGCGTGATAGACAGGTGAGCTCAGGTAATTCAAGGCTGATGGGTAGGGACTGACAGGCGAACATCTGGTAAGATGTAGCGAGTGCATATCAATGAACAAGAGGCTTCCTGTACAGCCTATGTCTGTCTAACCTCACTTTCCTAGCCCTTGAATTAGGTTTGAAATCAGGGTGCAATCGTTATGGTTAAGTTCAGGGTTATTATAGTTAACTGGAACTAAAAAACATTAAAAATGTTTGAAATAAACTGAAATAGAATAGTACAATCTAAAACCAAAACTATAACAGAAAGCAAATTAAAACTGCATTCATATAGAAAAAAAAAACAGTAATAAAAAAAATGACAAAAGCAGACAACAAAATGACTAAAACTAAAATAAAATAAAAAGGAAAATTCAAAAATAAAAAAAACAAGTCTAAATATTATTTTAAAAACTATAAAAATATGTTGGTGATGCTAAAATAACACAGGTCAGGTCCTTGATTCTAATTAGATTCAATACAAATTAGCTAACAAACACACAAAAATAAGGTAAAAAAAAGGCAAAACTTTAACATTCATGTTTTTCCATAAAATAATTAAATTAAATTTATGCCCATTCCACAACACATTAGAGTGTCAAGACCCTACATGAGAGAATGAGAGAAAACATCTTAGCTTAACCAATATTTTTGGCAACTCTCTCAATGAAAAGGGTCAAATTGACCAACAACTTAATGTGAGGGCCAGAAAGATTCCAGCTTCTAAAGCCTTGGCCTTATAATAACCCCATGCCTGGCGCAGAACAGCAGGGAACAACAACCGCGAGGGGCTCTCGAAGCCCCGAACCAAAGTGTGATAGGTGTGAGCGGAACAGGCTGACAGGCGCACGCTGTTCAGGGTCTCAGAACAACGGGGGGTGGACAGGTTCAGCTTGTGGGAGAGTTTGTTTTTTTTTTGAAAAGGGTCCAGGCTCTCTCACGCCAGCAGCTTGGCCTCGTGGGACGTGGACACCAAAGGACGCTGCGCTGCTGACGATGAAGAATCTCTTTGATAAAGGACAGCATAAACATCCTTCAGCTGAGTGGCAAAGGTCTGGTGGCACGCTGGCCTGCCATATGGCGGGCTTCAACACCAGGCTTTGTTATATTTTCTGAAAAGGCTGGAGCTTAATCATGCATACTGTCTGAAAAATACACAGTTAGACGATGGTTTGGGAAAAAAGAATAACTGTCAGCGGTATCAAAATGGTGCCAAAACAAGAGGCTGTAGTGTTGCCCACACGATCACAGAAAAAGAGCATGGTAACCTTTCTAAAAGTGTCAACACAACAACATAATCTGAAAGAGGATGACAGGTGACGGGGAGATACTACGGGTGAGCAGAAAAATATGTCAACAGGTTTTGCAGGCTGACGTTAATTAATCCAACAGAGACTCATAAACACTTAGAGGAAAGACCTCTTATTTCTGCATTCCAGTCTCAAATCAAGCGTGATTACATTTATTTATCGCCCCATCATGAGGAGACATATTTTCCCAAACAGAAATTAACATTTTATAGTTACATATATTCATATTCTATACCTGTCCTGCCGTACCACTGTTAATTTCTCAGCTCAAAACACACATTAATTAATCTGCAAACCTGCTCTTAACAAGTAAATATTTCATGAAATACGTTCATATTTTATACTTCTCTGCACTTATTAATCATTGGGAATAAATTAGCTGTGTTAAATGGGTGTTGCTGTTATAAATGGTGAGTGTGTGTTCGTGTTTAGTACCAGGCAGAGCTTTCTGAGAGGCAGATGGTCCAGACCCCTAATGCGGGAGATGTTGTTATGGGCCAGGCTGAGGTGTGAGAGCCTTTTGCACTTTTCCAGCCCCCTGATGGCACTAAATGAATTATCTGAACAGCAAGGGACAGTCAAAGAACGTTTCATACACTTGTTTTTAACAAATCAATAGTTTAAAGTCAACACAAATCAGTCAAGTTACTTTTATTAGACACCCTTAGCTATTCAAATTCTGGGAATTTTCTTTTTGGTTGATGTCACCGATCCGTATTTTTTTTTACAAACATGCTCCATTTTGGCATGTGACACCCACTTTTCCCGCTCCAATCGATTTCCAAAATCAATGGAGCATTCCATCTGTACTCGGAAGTCTGAAATTCTAAGTTCCCAGTACGTCACATTTTAGTTTGGGGACCAATTATATTAACCATGACTTTTGCCTTAATACACTTCTAATTTCAATTTTCATTTTCAAGGGTAAAATTTACATTTTGTCATCAATCACCCATGTTGTTCCAAACCAGTAAAAGCTTCATTCATCTTCGGAACACAATATTTTGGATGAAAACCGGGAGGCCTTTGACTGTCCCATTGACTGCCAAATAATTACTGCTGTCAAGGCCCAGGAAAGCCTGAAAGACATTGTCAAAGTAATCCAAAACAGTCAGTTGTTCAATCAGAATTTTATGAAGTGACGAGAATACTTTTAGTGCTCAAAGAAAATAAAAATAACGACTTTATTCAACAATTCATCCCCTCTGTGTCTCTCCACATCACTGTAGCGTGTGGAGAGTATTCGCTAAATGCAAACTACATCTGCTATGTATATGTACTGTATGCAGTCAACGGGACAGTCAAAAGCCTCATGGTTTTCATCCAAAATATCTTACATTTACTGTAGTTCTGAAGATGGTTTTGGGGGTTTGGGTGATTAATGATAAAATTTTCATTTTGGGGTGGAGTAACCCTTCAACAGTTAGTGAGACTGTTGCTAAGTTTAGGGTTTATGTTAATTTTTTTCAACTGGCACTACTAACAGTGGAGGCATTCATTTCGGTTTTCTGACTTTTGTAGAAGAATGCAGTCAACTCAAATATGATATCGTTCCCAGCTCTGACATAAAGTAAAATAAAGTAAAATGAGTTGCGAATGATGTGTCATGCTTTGCAGTCTTCAAAAGGATACAGTCAAGAATCAGTTTGGTCAAAGAGGAATATGCAGAAAGATCCTTCATTACAGACATCTGGTTATGTGAGAAATTTACCTCCTGTGGTAAAAAAACCCCCAAAAAACAATAATAATAAAAATGGACAGTATGTGAAAGAAAAACATCAGTAAAAAAAAAGAAATGATGGGAAGAAAAATTTTTACCTTTTAAATTACAATAAGCCTCATTAAATGAGTGAAATCAATAATAAGGTAACCACTACATTTATTTTACAGTAAAACATGTCTAATGAAACTAATTTTTCATTCACTCTTGCATAAGAAAGTTGAACCTCACATGACATCACATTATCCCCTCTGTAGTGAACTGAATCACCTTGAGATTTTTTGGCGGCTGGAATCCAAAGAACTCAGTGAGTTGGTTATGGGAAGCATCCAGTATGATGAGGTGTGGCATGTGACTCACGCAGGATAGATCTACCAGTCACAAAACATTAGGCAGAAAGAGCAGGAGAAAGATGGATGACAAGCATTCGCACAGCTGAGATTATTTATCCCGCTACCAAGCAACCATGAAGGGCACGGAAGAAAAAAACAAATAAAATCTGGCAAACATTTTCAACAAGAGGATATTAGAGCAAATATCTACATTAGTGGAAGACAAATATGAGAGGGTCTGAAACATGACAGCAAATTTCATTTCACCATATAGTTTTCTTGTAACCCAAACATTCAACTGGTGTAAACCTACCTTTGATTTTATTGTAGGGAAGCTCTAGCTTTTGTAGATAGATGTAATTGCATAAAATGGAGACATTTTTCAAGTCTCGCCCCTGTGGCCAAACACAATCAGAAATTCAGTTAAGGTGCCAATAAAATGTCATCCGGTAAAACCCTGAAACTAGAGGAGAGTATGACGCATTAGAAAAAGGATGTAAACTAATTTGGAGGCCACTTCTGTCCCTCTCTCTCCCCAGCGAAGTCATGCAACTAAACAATATCAGTGGTTCCGGAAAAATATATTAATATTCTACCCCCAAGCTCTTTTGTGTAAGCCTGGGAAACTGTATATGGAAAATATCAATTGTTGCATATAGTGATGAAAGAGTCCCAGTGTGTGTGTGTAGATCCCACTGTGGGGAGCAAATGTTCCCACAAGGCCAGTAAAACCATTGTGGAGACCAGCCAATAGAAATCAGATCAGATTAATAATATACTAAATAAAGTCTTTACACATTTAACAGTCAAAACAGCTAGTGACTGTATATGCTTTATGCCTATCAAAATTTTCTCAGTTGTTTAATAAAAAAAATATTTTTTTTTTTACTATACAGCATTTGAGCGGAAAATGGGAATTATATATATATATATATATATAAAAAAAAAAACTGCAATCTGTAAATTTATCATTTGAATTCAGCTACTGTTCATAATGTTTCTCTAATGTACCTTTTACAAATGTACAATAGTATTACATCACTTGCTCACCAATGGATCCTCTGCAGTGAATGGGTGCCGTTAGAATTACTGTCCAAACAGCTGATAAAAACATATCTATAATCCACACAATGCCAGTTCATTAGTTAATGTCTTGTGAAATGAAAAAATTAAATAAACACATTTTATTATCAGCTGTTTGGACTCTGACGGCACCCATTCACTATAGAGGTGAAGCGAGTGATGTTAGCAAACTCATCTACATCTTTGGATGTAAAGCTAATTTTTTATTTTTGGGTGAACTTTTTAATGTTTTTGGATTTGTACAGTACCAAATATGGTCATGTGACTGTTTACAAAAGCCAAAATATACACATTTAATTAAGACACTTATTTTACACAGCAGAGTGAAAAATACTACTTAAACGCGAATATTTAAAACGCATAAAGCTTAGTGTGAGAGTTTTGTTGTCTAAAACCAATACAAGTCGATGGGAAACCCACAATAACACAAAATGTGTGTGAGGATCACTCACTGGCACAGAGAGACACAGGTAAGTGTGCTGGAGTCCGGTAGCTGACTGTCCCAGGATGGACAGGCATTTGAACACCTCGTCCTCCATTAATTCACCATCATTCTTCATTGCATAGAAGGAATAAAGCACGGAAACCGCTTTAAATGTTGGCTACATTGAGTGAAGTGTCAAAGAAAGCTACATCACATACGAGTAAAGAGTCATGTTTGAGGGCTGTTACCTCCATTGTTGTTGTGTGTATTGACTGTGTCATCTCTCTTCTGCTGCTGTCTCTATGGTCTCCAGTCTCCAGAGAGCAGCGCTTATTACTGGGGAAAGGAAGGAATCTGACATGTCCAGCTTAACACAAACGCCGAAGATTGATTATTTAACGGCGTTACTTACAAAAACGACGTTTGTCCCCCCCTAACTACTAACTAGACTCTAGTAAAAGAAGACTTACTGTGAGAAGCTAAAATAACTCGGAGTGGCACGCGCATCGGTTGCCTGGTAACCAAAAGTAAACTAATAAAGTGGAGCGTTGTGCACACGCGCATGACTGGAACGTAATATTTTTTATTGTAAATAATGTTAAAGTAAAATAAAAGCATTAACATGTTCCGCTATACTTTGGCAATGCATTTTAACAACTCCCAACCCAATAAAGCACACTGCATTGAACTGAAGCCAGAACCAACCAGTTCTTTTAAAACATGTTAATACGGATGTGTATCATTGACAGCACATTCATCAGGTTAAACACAGTTCTAAAGGTAAATAACATATATATACAGACACTCTCTTCAGGCAAGTCAGTACAAATAAGATTGACAGCACAAACGTGCTTCAAAGCTTATATTCGTTTATTTTCATTTTGACATTACCATTGGCAGAATTTAGTAGCTTCAAAGGCTCCTCTGGACTTTTAATCAATCGATTGAAATTTACAAGCATGTACATGAACATCTCAAATGCTATTAAAAGCTAGACACAAAATACATACTAAAAATACAGAAAAACAAAGGCATGAAATAGTGTTGCTCTGACATATTCTGTGCAAACAAAAGACTGTGTTACAGTAATGAACTATAGTTGCACGGTATAATGCTTACAGGAGTGCTTGAGCCAGTCACTTAATTTAAATAACATTGAGGACCCTAATAATAGCTTAAACACACAAATCCACATACTTCTGTCCTCGTCTGTCTCCGTTTAGTAAGCTCCTCTTACTAGATACATTATAAGTAAGGCAGACATGACATTTTTAATGTCTAACCACTGCTCCAACACATCTTCAACATTTATACACAACTCTAACGTGCTAAGAATATGAAAGATCATTGCTGTGTTTCTCTCTGTGGCTACCTGGTGGCAATTATTGATTCGAGCGGTTGAGTCATTTTGATGGATTGCTCGGGTGGCTTCCTGCTTAACGCCTGTGTTCTGTATCGATGGCTTTCTCTCTTGCTCTATTCTTCATAATTAATTAACTAAAAATAGCCTAGAACAGAGCATGAGTGATCTGTGGGGTTTTGTGTCTGTTTCAACAAGAGGTTCAGATTCAAATTAAAGCAGACGCAGTCGAGGGGCAAGGCTTAGAAACTCATTTCCTTACCACAACCTGGGATAATAATAGTGATGTCATAATGGCATCATTATGACATCATAAACAATGACTATCGTAATTAACAAAAACATGTGCATGCAATTATACCTGCAACAAGTAGGGAGAAATTTAAGCTGAATGGGGTTAGCGATTCCTATTTCCTCTCAAGCAAAAAGAACAAATCAACAAGCGGCAGGCGAACTGGGGGGTTTTTTCCTGATAAAAAAGCCTGGCGTTTTAATCTGGCATCTGTTATTCCAGACACAGGCTCCGGGCCGGGCAGGGAGAGACGGCATGCTGGAAGATTTTATAATTGAGAGCAGAGGTTTGATAAAGTAAGAAAATGAGACGAAAATGTCCCCAAGCCACAATAAAAGAACCCGTCCTCTCGCTCTGAAAGGTGTGGGCCTGGTTTAACAAGAAAAGATACAAGGGATTCATTTATTAGAACATGTCTGTGTGTGCATTTGTGTGTGCTAAGCCCCGGTCAGAAATGTCTCTTACAAATAGTGGAAAGCAAGGAAATGAAATGAAACCACTTTAATGTCTGCTTGAAAGTGTGACTTGAATCAAAGCTTGTGACAGTAACGATCGGCAGTAACACGGACCCTTTCAGAGCATTAGTAGATACAGTTTAAATGTGCGTGTCTAGACTGTAGTGATCTTCTTATCCTTGGTAGCCTGTTTAATGGCAGCCTGTTCGCATATGATCTCTTTGAGGCGCTGCAGCCGCGTGTTCTGCACGGTCAGGTCTCCTACGCCTGTCTGGCTGCGGTGGAGGAGACTCAAAGCATTGATGTACTCCAGCTCTGTGTAACGCACCCCTTGATCAACCACCAGGTTTAGCAGCTCGTCGGCTGTGTTATACAGCATCTCATAGTACTGCCTGCAGATAAAAACACAGAGAGAGAAAGAATAAAATACTTATTTCACAGGGTGTCATTCAAAGTTTTGTTCAAAGTGTTGCTGAACTTCATCTATAGACAAAACACATTAGGTTGTTATTTTTACCAACATACATTTATATGTTTATATATAAATATATTTATATTATAAAATATATTGTTGCTTAAAATAATTAAATATATAAAATAATATTTATATTTTAAGCAACTTATACAATTATATATATATATGTATATATTTTAAAAAAATTTTAAGCAAAATATTTTATTATAGTAAATGTCGAAAATATACTTTTAATTGTCATTAACCATTTTCTTAATATTGCACATTAAAGTGTTTTTTAATTAATTAATTAATTAATTTATTTGGAAAAATAACTACAATTTACAGCTATATATTGTATTTATATAATTTTAAACAACATATATATTGTACTTATAATTAATTGTTTCCTTAAAAAGACTACAATGTAATTATATATATATATATATATATATATACACACACACACATACACAATGACCATATATATATATATATATATATATACACATCTCATATATCTATATATATATATATACATCTATATATATGTATGTATATAAATAATTGTATAAGGTCTAAAATATTTTAATTTAATATATTCAATCCATTTGAATGCCTGAAATGATCATTTGATCTAATTAAATTACAAAAATATCATTCTCAAAGTAAAGTAAAAACTCGTTAACAATGTCACATTGGTGTTTGAAGAATAAAATAACATAGAATTAATTAAAGTATTTTTCGTACTGCAGAATATTATTAGTAAAAGTGTTTTTGTCAAAATACTTTAAGTACACGCATATTTAATTAACAACATAAATAATTTATAAATTAAAAAAGAATGCAACAAAATAAAAGTTCTGTCAACAGAGCTGAAACTGTCTCACGTTGGCATTATTGTTCCTTCTTGTGATGCTATGCATTCACAAAGCTTGTTGAGAACATCAAACCATTTTTCCATGACCTCTTTGGCCTAAACATGCTGTTGACCAACGGAAAGGAACGACATGCATTAAACATTAGACATATAGTTCAAGGAGACCACTTACACATGAGTATGCATACACACACCCACACAAAAGGCTCACAACTTCTATTTCTGCAGCAGAGGCACATTTGTAACAGGGGTGATAAGAGCTGAATGTGTTTTGACCCCATCAGAGCAGACGACTCCTCCGAATCTCTCTCTCATGCTGCATTACTCAGGCACACAGAAAAGGCCTTAGCCAGCAGGACTCTCTCTAACTCCCCTATCAAGCAGGCACACTCCTCCAGGTGCTCAGAGACTTCTGGCTGCACTCGAAATGAGCCCAAGAGCCCATTTTACACAACCTCTAGCTTTAAAGGTGCTCCGTACAGAGCAAACACTGGCAGAAATGGACAATTTTAGTCTTTTCATGATGGAGCACGTGTCAATTTTAAAGCCATGACAGGCATCATAAGGACTTCAGGTTATGAACTTCTGGAGATTTTAAACTTCACGGAGATGTTCCATGGCTGTGGTTTCTACTATACTGCAAAAAATTATCTGCTAAAACATGGTGTGTAATTTGTCACTTAGGATTTCTTTATGTGGCTTTTTGTGGAAAACTACTTATCTAAATGATCAGACTGGATAAGCACTGTAAATGATTTTTCAAGATTACTGGAGTATCAGATATTGGATAATTGGAGTAAATTTGACTATAAAATCGTTCAACTCAGTGTTATTTGACTTTTTATTTTACACTTTATGTATTTCTGAAATTGCCTAGCAATTTATAAATGTTTCAAAACCAATTTTATTCAGTGCCGTAGATGATAAAAAGGATAAAAAACAATTTCACAATTTCATATTAAAGGAGGTTCCAGAGTCATATATACAATATTAAGATTATTTTTTTTTTTATAAAACAAAGATTATTAGTAATAAACACCTTATAACCACCTAGCAAGACCATAGCAACCATTCAGAAAAACTAGCAAGATGCTAAAACCACTCAGCAACACCTTAGCAACAGCAACACAGCTCAAATTTACTTCTGAAAGTCTATAAATCTAGTAGAATTAGTTAGGCCAATTCTACAGTGGATGCCGTTTTAAACAACGTCAGCCAAACTTTACTCCATTTCTTAAAGATTAGCAGGGAAATGTAATGGAAACCTAACAGATGATCAGTCCACTGGCTGGAAATGGAGCACTAAATGAAAGACAGACACACACGCTCAAACATCTCAGAGATCTGCTGTCTTCTACTAAACCTTCTTGGTGAAAAAGGTTTTCTAAGCACTTGGAAATAATGGTGTTGCCCTTATGCCTCTAAAATGCTGAGCTCTAATGCTGCAGATTAACACTAACATGAAAAATCAAATGATCACAGCATATTCAGTCAGTAGAAAAATACAGATTCAACCCACAAGACGCTGAAAAGCTTGCCAAAAAGTGTGAATGTGAGCACAAGCGCACCTGCAGGACAGAGAGAGGGCAGTTCCATTAACCCCCATTCATCTCTGACACTGAAAAAACACAGCCATTTATAACAGTCCTGACAGTACAGTGTCCCAGTAACCCTTCCTGTGCCAGGGCGTTAATCCACCAGACCTGGGCTGCCTGCTCATTAGAGCTCAAAACAGGACAGACATCCAAACTTGGCTGTTTAAATATATAGTACGCTAAAAATTACATTTTATCAGTATTACCACTCTTTCTTCCACAGAACACAAACAATTTTTTGAAAAATATCCAAACAACTTTTACATAATAATATAATAAAAGTGAATATATAATATACAATGTTGTTCTATTAATATTTGCTTACAATTACAGTATTTATGAATATTTTAAAATAGCTTTTATTTTTACATTTAAGGTTTTAATTAGAATTTTAGTTTAGTTTTTACAATTTTGTTATGTCCTTTTGACAGTTTTATTGGTTCTTGTCTTTTTTAAAAAATAATTTTAGTACGTTGTCAAGGCAATTTAAAAAAAACAACAACAGTGCTATTATAGTCAACTAAAACTAAAACATTATTTAAAATAAAATAAAATAAAATAGAATAACTAAAATAAAATATAGAAAAAAAATTATTAAGCTTTTCAGTCATTAGTTCTCATTTTAATTTAGTTTAAATTGATTTACTAAATTAAACTAAATAAATAAATAAAAATAAATAAAAATAATAAATATAATATATAATAATATAATAAAATTTAATAAAAGTTAAATAAATAAAACTAAATTAATAAGTATATACACACACAGAAATATATATAAAACCATTAAAAACTATAAAAATCACTAAAAAAATACTAATTAAATTAAAACAGGAAATTAATGATATTAAAATAACACTGGAACACCAACTGTGGCGCTTTTATGATACTGCTATATATATATATATATATATATATATATATATATATAGTTCTCAGCAAGCAATTTCATGGGGTCTTAAGCCAACATAAAGAGGGCAGCTGTCTATTTGCGTGCTTCTGTATGTTTGTTTGTTTGATTGGTGTGCCAACTATGACATTTTCCACACTTCATTTCACGCACATTTAAAAGCATTTAGGGAAATCGCGGCAAGTTGCTAATCTGATTAACTCTCCGTGGCTTTTAAGACCAGCTCCTTTCCTCTCCTCACCCAATCCTCTCTCCCATTAGAAGATAATAAAGAGCAGGAACTTCTCACACATAGAACCTGCACCTGTGTGTGTGTTTTCTGAGTGCCATTAAGATTTAATTAGACAGTTTCTGTGTGTACAGTAGTGCATACAAAGGGTATTAAGCTAGTTTATGATGCATGCGGCGAAGGACGCAGGGAGATGTATGTTGGCGCGAAGGGAGATGGTGAAAAAAAACTCGAATCAGCACAATTCATTTCCTCCAATTTCCAGCATGTACAATATTAAAGCCATTAAGGGCTGCTTCTGTCAGCGCATTCTCAGCAACACATTAGTTAGTGGCTGAGAGAGAGAGAGAGAGAGAGAGAGCAGGCAAGATGCCCAAGACGATCCCCTCCATCAAACAGAACACACATACTTGTCACCACAGTAACAAATGCCAGTGCCTTCCATGCAAAAGAGCATATCAGGCTTTCAGGACATTCCCTCCTGCATGCTTGACAGCTCCGATTTTCCTGTTAATGGGAACATTTTGCAGACGGGCTGCTCTTTCATCAGCTGCTCTGTTCTAAAGTGAGGTGAGGCTTTGAAATGAGGCAGTCTGACCCTGGTATACATATTAGAAAACACCTCAACAGAAGGAATCCTGGGATAGAAAGTAGAACAGGTTTCTGGGCTGTTGCTTAAGTAGAAGTAGAGCTGGACAATATTTTTCACCTTGCAATTATGTAAATCAACATTTCAACCCAATCGCAGTAAGTAAAAATTAGTCAAACAATTAATCGCATCTAAAATAAAAGTGTTTGTTTACTTAATATATTTGTGCGTGTAGTTGTATACTGTGTATATTTATTATGTATATATAAATACAAACACACACACATACATGTATATATTTAAGAAAAATATGTTTATACATTAAATCTATATTTAATATAAATATAAGAATATAATATAATATAATATAAGAAGAAGAATAAAATAAAATAAGATCAAATAAAAGAAAAAAATAAAAGAACATTAAAAAATATATTGATTTTAAGTATTTCCCTATTTCAGAATGGAAAAGTGGGGAAAAAAATTCAAATTATAAAATTATGAAAAAATATATAGTCATTATATAGTAATAAACAGTAAAATTTATTTACATATATTTTATTACTTATTTTAAATGCAAAAAATAAAACTTGAGTAAGCACTTTTAAGAGATTATGAAAATAAATTAATAAATTTATAATCTATGAATCACTGAATTTATGGAATATATTAATTGAAATGGATAGTTTGGTCTGATCCCAAATAAACAAACATAATTCTAGCAGGCAAATAAAAGCACATCAAAATCACTGCAATAGTCACAGTGATGCCTAATTTAATTAATGGCATCCAAAAACAGTGCCATAACTTATTAGGGTTACAGGTTATTTTCATCTGTGTCCAATGGAAGTTAGATTTTCATGGCATCCTATTACTGAAGTGATAACCGAGAAGTCAAGAACATTGCATATTGCTGTGAAGTAATGTGAAAATACAGAGCACTACATGTAGATAAACACAACAGATATGGAGAAAAGGCTCATGTGACTCACACATGTGCAAACAGAAAGACTAATGTGCTGTCAAGTGCAGCTGTGGGTTTGTTTTGTAGTTATCTAGAGCACAGTGCAGCCGTGCTGTAAACAGTCCAAGCCGTCACCCTGACACGCTGACTAAATGTCGTTTTTCCAGAAGCCTTTACAAATGGCCTCACAAGACAGGTGCTTTTCCAACAGCTTGACCTCTGACCCATGCGTGTCAGTCAGCTGGTCTCTGAACTGTGAATTCCTAACAAATTCCCCTTTCCTTACTGAATGAGAGAGCATGGTTTAGATTTTACACTGGAAGAGAGAGAGAACGTGATCAGCATGGTTGGTCCTCACTGCAGCAGATTCTACCATTTAGAAACAAAGAGACTGTCCTGGTGACATTTTTAGGACTTTTTGAGAACTTTGAGTATTTTGTGTGCTGCTTAGTGGGGTTATTCTAATTTGTATTATTATTAAAAAAAAAATACTACACCTATATGGAAAACTGTATTTAAGAATGTCTAAACTTTTTAGTTATGTTTTAGAATTTAGTTCATGTACTCAGTCAATCAGGGGTGCATTGTTGCATAAAGTAAAAAAAGAAAGAAACTTAGATCAAAATGATTTTTAATGTTTTTTAAATGAGTTTCTTAAGCTCATCAAGCCTGTATCTATCTGATTAAAAAAATGCAATAATGTGAAGTACTATTGTGACATAAAATATTTTTTTCTATTTTAATATAAATTAAAATCTAATTTATTCCTGCGATGTAATGCTGGATTTTTGCTGGTGGGGTATGTAATTTTTTAAAAACTCTTTAAAGTCAAGCCAAAACAAACTTGCAGCCAATCAGCAGTAAGGGGCGTGTCTACTCATGATGTGGAGGAGAGCATCCAGGGTCAGTAAATTTTTATTCATTCTTTTTTTTTTTTAATTAAAACTTATTTAGCAAGGATGTGTTAAATTGATAAGAAGTGATAGCAAAGATTTACATTGTTAGAAAAGATTTATATTTTGAATAAATGCTGTTCTTTTTTACTTTTATTCATCAAAGAATCCTGAAAAACGTCTTGCAGTTTCCAAAAAAAGTAATATTTTACAATATTTTTTTTTTACTGTATTTTTAATCAAATAAATGCAGTCTTGATGAGCATAAGAAACTCCTTTAAAAAACATAAAAAATCATTCTGGTCTAAACATTAGACCAGAATAGTGTATCGGTAGTTAATGTAATTCATTCCTGTGGTTCAAAGCCAAATTTTTAGCTACCATTACCTCCTTCAGTGTTACATGATCTTTTAGAAACCATTATAATATGCTGATTTGCTGTTTAAGAAACATTTCTTGTTATAAT
>JAUMHE010000046.1:8445477-8455578 GCA_032359235.1 Enteromius mattozi | reverse complement strand
TTAATTTGTGTTCTGAAGAAGAATGAATAAAATCTTACGGGTTTGGAATGACATGAGAGTGAGTATTAATGAAAAAATTTTAAGACCATGTCTTAAGAACTAGTTTGACTAACTAGTAGTTAGCCAAGGAGAAATCAGTCTTACTTCTCCCATTTAAATGATGCAATTATACAACTGACTAGTCTTAGTAGTTTATGCAAGCTGTGAAAGAACCCTGAAAAAGCTTACTTAGGGCATGTTCACACTTGACGTCTTTTTTTAACAAGAAAAAGTTGACAAGAGTGCTTTTTTAGTATAAAAAAAACCCTTGTAGTGTTTGGTTACAAATAGCAGCTAAGCGCGTCTTTTGTTGCTATAGCAACAGTGGCTTAGTGCTGTGTGGTGCAGAAATGTAGAGAAAGAGGAAGTTACCGTAGCTTTTGAAGCTAATGGGGAGGAAAATGTTGAATCACAAAACATTTGTGGATGCACAACAATATAATGAGAAGGAAACAGTATGGCGCTAACAACAGTTTAGTCCGATATTACGATTACAATTGGTCAGATGTCTAAAAAGCGATTAACGTGGGGTATTTTTCCTGGAAAATATGAACTTTTTTCAACTTGAAAAGATGCTTTGAGCTGGTGAAAAAGACACAGACAGTGGCGTTTGCAGAATTGCTCAGGACTTTTTTGAAAACACGGTTTAATCCATTGGATTATAATGTAAAAAGGATGCCGGGTGCTTTTAAATAGACTTAAAAAAAAGGGGAACAGCTTTTTACATGTCTTCCTTGAAACCAATTGGTTGAGGAGTTGTTCAGGCAAGCTGAATTTGAAATGATGTTTTTTGCACATCCCTACTGAGAATATTTGTGTATTCTACCTGGCGAAATCCAGATCAGCCTCGCGTGACATTGTGATGTTGGTCAGGTTCTGCTGGAGCACAAAGATATTTCTGCACATCTTCTTGATGCCGGACTCACTGATGCGCTTGAAGTACTGAGCTCCGTTTATCAGAATACAAGAGATCAGGTGACCCAGACCTGCGCCGAGACAGGAAGATAGTCAGAAAAGAAACACTGCTTCAGGCATCGGTTTCCTGTTGAGGCAAGAGGTCACTCACCCTCAAAGATATACTGAAACTTGTGCTGCTGCAGGGCGGCTCCCATCACTTCCTCTATGGCACTGATGTCCTTATTCAGCTTCACCACCAGGGGGTCGTAGTCCATGCTGGCTGCATTAGCCACGATGGCGTAGTTGCCTTGTTTTGCCAGAGGGATCAGATAATGGAAACAGTGGACCCTGATGGGGCAGAGACGACAGTCACGGAATGACAATTACCAGTGGAGACAGATAAGAACTTTCCTGAAGCTTGAGATATGACTTGTTTTAACTCACACAGGATTTCACCTCAAAATGAATCACTTTCACTTTTTACCAGACTTTCCTGGAAAACCGCAATTAAAATGCCTTTGATCATGTGAACTAATTATTTTCACATTAAGTATATTTTATCTATTTTTTATTTTAAAAGGTCGTTTGTATTAATGCCCCTGCATGACATATACTGTAGGCCTACAGCATTAAAGGCAAATATAAATAAACAAATAAATATATATGTATATATAATATTATGTATATATTATTCACACACACATATAACACTATGATTATATATATATATACACACACGTATATGTATATATATGTACTGTATGTGTAAGTATATATATATATATATTTATATGTGTGTGTGTGTGTATACATTTTACTCATTTGTTCATATATTTGTTTATATTTTATGTTTATATTTACACACATACATTATACATTATACACACCCCACATACACTATGTGTTAATATAATAAGAAATTTTATTATGTTTAAATAATAAATACAGATTTGTATTTAATCATTTTTCCAGATAATAAAACCTACTAATTTCCCCAAAATTCTGTTGAAAAATTCAGAGTATTTCCACATAATCTATCCTCAGGGCATCACCACATAACCTAAACTACCACTAAATGTAAGAAATAATGAAAACCGGTTTGAACGTGTGAGTTATTGTTATCATATGGGAGTAGTGTTAATGGCACTCTAGACTGTCATCGGTCCTCAGAGAAAAGCCAGATGCTGGTAGTGAATATCTCGCTTCACTCTATAAAGGCTGAATGAACTGGGATGATGGAATGTCCTGTGAGCAGGTGCATGTGTGTTTGTGGGTACAATCTGTGAAGTGTTCATGGACTAATAAGTCTGCGTATAGGTGCACAAAGAAAGAGGATTCTTGAGAAAGAAAGAGAGAGAAAGTGAGATGCAGAGGTTTCCATAATGGCCTCCAACAGCCCTGCAATAAACCTCCCCTTTCTCATTCAGCATTAGAAAAGCTTTAAGCGAAGCCGCCCGCTAGCAAACCATAAAGCCTGCATCCTCTTCTTCTTACCTTCTCTTATGGCTTAATTTACCCTCAAGCACTGTCAGGGGAAATTTGCTTGATGGAAAAAGTCAATAACGCGTAGCATGGGAGCTGTGAGTTATTGTTTCCAAATCATAAACAGGATCACATAAGCTAAATGATATCAGAAAATAATCAGGCGAGCGGGAGGGAGGGTTTATGGAGGAGGGCACGCAGAGTGAATGACCTAATGGTGCTCTTTTGGGCCATGCAAACTCTTAGGTAGGTTTAAAATTACAGCCCGTTTAATTCTGATGGAGGTAATGGTCTGAAGCATTTAAATCTGCAGCATTGAAGTTGCTGTTTGTATGAAGATATCTTAAGACTTGTGTGTGGAGTCCTTCTTTTAGATTGAGATGAAGTGGTCAGACCTACCTGACCTCCAGATGAAGCACCAGAAGGCAGCGGTCAGCGATTTCCTGGAAGGATCTGGAGAGGTCAGTCAATGTCTGGAGGATCTGCTCTCGATTGCGGACATTCTCGCTGTTCACCTGAGCATCTGAGCCTGGGGATACACCTAAAAAAAAGAATATAAAAAGAGAGCCATAAAGCAAAACAGAAAAACACATTTATAGCCAATACATGGAAATATTTTGAAGACTTCCAAATAAGTAATGCCTACATATGTAGGTGTGGTGCACTCTTAATAATGAAAGTGCTTAAAAGGTTCTTCACAGGGATGCCATAGAAGAACAATTTTTGGTTCCACAAAGAACCATTCAGTCAAAGGTAATCTGAAGAACCTTCTTTCACCACAAAGAACCTTTTGTGAAACAGAAAGGTTCTTCAAATGTTAAAGGTTCTTTATTGAACCATTTAGACAGAAAAGGTTCTATGGCATCATGAAGCACCCTTATTTTTAAGAGTTGTGTTCTGGTGTCAGCATATTTTGGCCATGTGGTATTTGTCCAATCATTTGCATAATTTGTAAATACCAAGCATAAATTCATATGGCAAATAACTAGTTTTTTTTCCATAAAACATACTCCAATAATGTTTATTTACAACTTCAAAAAATCTTTTTTTACTGTGTAGTCAATGAAATGCAAGTACACATACGGCCACAGGATGACTATCAAAAGGAAAAGTGTGTGTGTTGTGTGTGTATGTGTGTGTGTGTCCAGGACACTAGGCGATCAATGAGGCACGAGAGATGGAGATGGACACTGACTTCCTATAACTCTCTGCAGCATGTCTCTGCACTTCTGAAGGTCACATTCGCAAACACACAAATCTAACGTTATGTAGAGAAGTAGTATGTGTGTGTGGACATATTTGCTGTGCTGATGGTTGCCGGTTTACTCAAGTAGTGGCTCTGGGTCCCTTGTGTTTGTTCAGGAAAATGGGCATTGCCATTGAGCAATTATATTTATATATATGTGTGTATATACACAGACCAAAGTCAAAAGACGTCAAAAGAGCAGCAGCACTCGTGTATGTGTGTGTTCATTTGGTAGTTAATTACTGTCTGTCTTTAACTCTTATTAGAAAAAAGGTTTGTAGGAGATAAGGGTATGTTTGGCATGGAATAATTAAAAACGCTTGAAGACAAGAAGTGCAAATATAGCAGTGATGACCAGGTGGTAGATTAGAAGCAGTGGGTCGCTGAGGACTGATATGTTATTCCAGAGAGCACCAGTTATTCCCCTGATGTGACATCCCATGGATAACAGAACTGTCAAGCCATCGTAACAAGCAAACAGTCCATTTTAGGTCTATTTGGCAAGGTAATTCAAACTGACTACCAATTCAGTAATTATATTTTTCCCTAAATTACATTTACAGAGCCTGTGCTCACCTAAAATTAAACTTCTACAATAATTTACTCACATTCACATTTATGTGGAACACAAAAGGAGATGTTTTGAAGAAGATTTATGCTGCTCTTATTCTTACAGTAAAGTCATATGGAGATACTGTGTTAATGCTAATGATACCGAACAACATTGGTTCTTGTTTTTCTCATAAACAAGGTTGACTACGTAGAGGCATTTATTCAAAAATGAGGTTTGACAGAAACGGCAGGGGTGATGAAACTAACAAGTAGGGTTGTTCGATTATTTGATTATTATTTTGGTGTAAGCAGGATTAATTAACATGATTAGGTCACATGACATTATTAGCGCTTTATTTAAAAATACCGATATATATATTAAATATATATTTTCTTTAAATAAGGCTACTATTACATCTACAGTTTAGATACCTTCACAATTCTACACTGTTATGCACGTATTTTCATTCTCAACTGTTTATGCTCACTCAAGACATAATAGATTAGGGTTTATTGTGAATTATCAACAAACACTGTATTTTGGCATATCTTTAGGTGTATTTGACCGTTCAGGAACAAACCATAAGTTAAAAGTTTAGTTTACTTATCTGTTTTCGGTTCCGTATGGGAGCGCATGCAGAGAAAGTTGAGGACTCAAGTTCTCAAAACACAAATAAATCGAATAAACTTAAATAAACCAAGAATGGCCCAATTTGCGAAAGTCGCATGTGAAGTTTGTGAAAGGGTGGAATGGGGCACAATAATCATTTTATCTTGATTATTGTTTTTTCAGAATCGTTGGAGGCCGAAATTGTTTTGATTACTTGCACAACTCTACTTACAAATTATTTCATTAATTAAACAAAACTATCATATGGCTTTGAAAGACGTGAAATAGAGCATGCAAGTCAAATAAACTACACTAATTACTACACTAATATTCAAAATCACTATCATTTTATGTTTAAAGAATTTACATTTTTGAGTGTACTATTTGTTGAATTGAATATTTTGATTAAGTATTTAAAACTGACTTTAATTGATAAAACATTATTTATAATTTTTTATCATTTTCAATGACATTTGCAAACAAAACTAATGCAAACTATTTCACAGCTCTCTATGAAGCTTTTAATCATCATCTGTTTTTGCACAGCCAGCCAAAGTAAAACTGTTCTACCAGTAGGGTGCATCTGAAAAATGCTGTTTATTTAAGCCAGTTCATCATTTCATTGAAATCTGGAACTTCGCCTTTTATAAACAGCGTGTACTGCAAATCCAAACGCAGCCAATGCTGCACGCCAATTAACCTGCATGTTTGTATTATGCAGTTAGTGTGAATTCCATCCATGTGTAGAGCTGTTTGTCAAGTTGTGTGTTTATTAACACGTGTGTGCTCATGTATACACACGCCAACTGTCAGCAAACGACTGAGTGCAGCGGCATGTGGCAAAGAATGGCTGCTCTGCTGAAAGTCTGTGTGTGCCAGGACCCCCCCGGGCCAGACCGGCCCCTGGGGGTGCGAGAGAGAGAGAGATGGGGCCTGCTGTCCATCGCCTCCGAGCTCGCCCTGCTGTGACAGTACGATCAAGGCTGCACCACACGAGGCCGCCAATTTAGAGTCGCAAACAGACTCACTGAATGTCTTCTTCTGTCTTCCTTTAACTTATAGGCTTTTAAAATTTCTTTTATCAGCGGCTGTTCACTTGCGTAGATGTGTGCCTGTGTGTTAGGCTCATCCAATTATTTTCAAATTCTATCTCGCCTAAGCGTCTGTTCGATGCCATCTGCGAGAGGGTGGCACTCATAAAAGACCGAGAGAGAACGAGAGAGTGGAGATCAATCATTTGCTGATACCCTTCTTCGCAGCTATGTCCCACTGGCTGTCAGGGTGAAGTTTAAGCACAGCGGCTCAGCCCAAAAACTGCTGTTGAAAAACTGCATCACCTCGCTGCACACCTCCCACCGGCTGTTAAACACAGCGCTCTAATAAACAAGATATCTGACCTCTGCGGCAGCTGAGGGAGAGGGAGAGAGACAGAAGCCTCATGAATGATGCATGTGATTGGCTGAGAGCGTTAATTATTCGGCTGCAGCAACAGCGGTGACATCTGCATGGGGAGAGCCGAGCTCTGTCTGCTGGTAACCTTTGACCTCACTGCGTCAGCGCTACGACTTGCCGGCTAAGCCTTCAGGACGGGACTTGAGAGGAGGGAGAAAGAAGGGAAAAACGAGTAGGTGTCATCGGTTAAAGCTATTCCAGAAATTTAAGTGTGTCTGTGTGTATCCGCACGCATTATGCTAATAAATGGAAAGCAGACCTTTACTGTTGGCGATAAAGGTACTTTAAAAAACTCCAAAAACCAACGGATCGCTTGACCCAAGATTCGCTCTATTTCTTTGGCACTAAAGGCTATAAATGCTCAAAGCTCTGCGTCTGTTCTGAGATATGAGAGCGATGAATCTCTTGAGAGCTATAGGAAGATGGATTTGGAAGCATGTGAAAGGAAGAGGGTTGTTTTGACAACAGTCTAAAGAGTTGTGTTTGTCTAGCCAAGTTGGTAAAAGGTCTTGTACTAAGGCATAAGTGCAATGGTCACAAGATAAAGATAAAACTCAACCTGTGGCTAAAATACCTTTAAGTAAAGTTCACTTAGTGGTCATCTTTTCTAGTTATGCAAGTATGGCTCCTATATGTACTTGAATAAAGAATAGTGAGCAGTGCAGATTTTCCCATTCAGTTCTATACAAATAGCCTGTCTCTTTCTTCTCATATCATCTCTGCCTCCTGCTCCTACTGATACTATTGACAGTTTTAGACTATGTTTTTTGCTTTATTTAATATTAAAGATAGAAGAAGAGGAGTGATTATAGTGAGAGTTGGAATCTATAGCTGTGTCCGAAACCGCTCAGTCGTTCACTCATCCTTATATAGAGTATGGCAGTTGAGTGGACTATTTCAGAAAGGAGTGAACGAAAACAAGTGTGCAAATTCAGACGCTGGCGTAAATAGCATTCGTCAGAGTCTGCGGACAATTTCGCCATTAACAAACGCCTACCCATCTGTAATATTGGATTATTTTGCTTTATGAATTGCACTGTTCACTGTCACGTTTATTGTATTATTTGATATTAAAAAGGAAAAGAAAAAAGAAACTTGTCATGTTTATTTTTTATTATATTTAAAAATAAGAGAGAGCAAAAACAATTGTCAATAAAATAACGATCAACCAAATATGAACGAACGTTATATTAAAACATTATTTTGCCAGTATCATTCCAGTACATTCCAGGTACTATAAACTAAAAAGTACCCTGTTTTAATAATTTTCGTTTTGGTGAAACTTCTTTTTCTGAGAAGAAAACAGCATTTTTCAAGAGCCGCCACCTCCAACGTTCCGCCCGTTCTTTTTCTTTAACGCTCTATCGCCACCTCGCGTTGGATTGTAGGAAATAGTGCTTCAGCGAGTGTACATTGGTTGTACACTCGAAATCAGAAAGCATTGTGGGTAAAAAAAGTAGTGAATGAAAGTAGGGAAGGAAGTCATTCACTCAGAATTCTGACAGCATTACAAAATGGCTGACACCTTATATAGTGCACTTTATAGTAATTAGGGAGAAACAGCTTATCTGACTGTTGACAGGTTGCCACCCACATCATTTTGTGTGCATTTTGGGATATTGTATAAAAAATATTTTTTATTCCGTAAAAGATTCATTTGTTGGCACTGATAGCCTAGTGGACAACGCCCCAAGCAACTACATTGCGGGCGTCCCGAGTTCGAATCCCGATTCGAGGACTTTCCCAATCCCACAACCCTCTCTCTCTACTCTACGCCGTCTACTCTACACTATGATATTCTATTTTTTTCCAGTATTAAAGTTATATGTAAATTACGAAGAAAACATGTATGCTGAACGACTAATTTGTTCAAAAAAGAAAAAAAAAGGATCAATATCATCTCATGGCATCATAAATTCATTTTGAAATGCCGGAGCAAAAGCCTGTTATCAAAATGATTGGCCACTATTGCCTTCAAGAAGTGTCTGACACGCTGTCACTCCAGACATAAGTCATCTACCACCGATTGCTAGCACAAAGTGTTTATCTAAGTAATGCATTACCTTTAGCAAAAGTGCCACAGTGGCTTTTACTTTTTAAATGGAAATGCTGCTTTTTCTGTGAACTGTTGCTATACATAGTTTTGAATTAACTGCATTCACATACGCTATCATAGCTTCTCTAATATTTCATCTAAATGTACTGAATCCATCCAAGCAGCATCTTGAGCGCATGAAAGTCAGAACACTCAGAGGGCAAAAAATACAAACAGCGTTAAGAAAAAGCCCAGACAGACACACGCAAGGGAGAACATATAGAAACACAGCTGTCAAGGTCACAGATAAATTTGAGTAGGATTATGTGTTACGAAAAATATCCCAGATTGGCAATGAGACATAAACCCTCAACGTCTTCATGACCAATCAAAGTCCATCAATTTCTAACCAAATAGCAGTTCCAAGACTGAAGAACATATCATAGTGCCAAATCAAATTTCGATTATATTAAGATTCAACACCATGACGCTACAGAGCAGGATTATCACATGCATCTTATCACGGAGGTCTGTGTGTTTGTTCTAGCAGAGACTGAAGGGACGGAGATCGAGCAACGCCATGGATTAAACTCACTGAGACAAGGACAAGGTCTCACTGTTTGTCTGACAAACCGCCGGACATTCTTTGTGGAATAGTTCTAGCGCACAAACGCCACATCAGGGTGGTCACAGGTTGTCTCTTCCTGACCACGGTGGGCCTTCGTTTTAAAAAGACAAGGGCAAAAGAGCTCTTTCTCTCTCTGTCTAGGAACTCTCTTCACTCAATCCACTTCAAAGCTCAGTCTCTGGTGGTGAGACGCTGTTTAATCTCCCCCACATTACACTGGCAAACGTGTATTAGTCTGCAAGACAAGACAGGAGAAAATGACTTGTTCATACCTGACTGGCTCCATAATATAAAATCCAATTTAAGGGGGGGTTACAGAGATAAGGGTTTCCGTCGGCGACGGTCCCATCAGCTCAGCAAACACTAAATAATGAACAATGCTGAAGCTGTCCCACCATGATAAAACACTCCATTACGGCTTCTGCACAGAACTAATGGTAATTACACCACGTCCTCCACCGCGCTCTTATTGAATTTTTATCTGCTCTGGACGCGAGTCGCTCTGAAGCAGTCTTTACCCGAAAAAACAGAAATAACAATAGTTTTAAAACAGCTTATTTACAGATTTTTGTGAAGGATGTGGAGGAAATTCTGAAGGTATTGTATGAAGTTTCACCGATGTGGCCGTGGTGACGTTAGAGATGCAGAGCTGAAGTTTCATTGAAGTCAGGAAACTGAATATTCTCAAGTCATTGTAACAATTTATGATATGTTTTTAAACTAATGAACTATATTCAATCAGTTCGGAAGAACTGGAAAAATACATCTGGGCACACAATGAGGACAAGAAGTTGTGAGATTTAAATCTAGAAATAGATTAAATCTGGAAATACATAGTAAATGTAAGGATTAGATAACAAAAACACAAAAACTAAACTAAAAAAACTGTTCATCATTCATGAAGTAACAGAACAGAACAAGACAGACTAAATCCAGAAGAACTGTAGCAACGTCTCCAATATACTTCAAAAAACCTACCTGGAAAGCTACCTGAAAAACTATGGGCAAGTGTACCTCAGAACAGAAGCTGATTTACCAAAAGCTGTAATACCAAATATTTATTTGATTTAGTTAATGGAAGTTAGTTGATAAATTAAATCTATTTATGGCATTATTTTTGAAAGCATCCTCATTTTACAGCATTTTTACACGAGTGTCTA
>JAUMHE010000046.1:8430793-8445377 GCA_032359235.1 Enteromius mattozi | reverse complement strand
GCAATGAGGCGTTTAGCTTGTAAGCTACACATAGAAATAAAGATACATTCCTTTGACTTAAGCTTAGGATACAAATGTGTATTTGTGAGATTTAAACACTACAAAAGCAGCAACTAGTGGCAAAGAACGATTTTGCCTTTTCAATCAGACCAACGTTTAAAAGAAAAAAAAAGTGGGCTTGCCATATGCTAATGCTTCATTTTGTCAACATGAAACTGCTTGGGACTCGTTTTATAAACGATTCATTTTAATGATTCAGAGTCGACTCTTTCTTTTGAGAGACAATAACTTTATACACAGTGAACTTTAAGATTTGAAACTTGTAAGATGTTTTCACTCACTTAGAGCTGTGTTACACACTTTATAAATGGTCATTTTCAGAATCGATTTCAGAGGAATCGCGATGCATTCTGAAAATCTCAGACTTGATCCACGAATCGATTCTGCATAGATGTATGGTCCCCCAGCCGTGTGAATCTGATTCAAACTGCTGAGTCACAGCAATTCTGACATCATCTTTTGAAACCTTTTTAAACCTTTTAAAAAAAGTCCAAAAGAGTAATTTGCAAAATGACACAAAGTTTTTCACACATTTTTCACACAAATTCAGACACACTCTGAAGCCTCTGCTTTAAACTCTTTTTTTTGACAAACAATAAATGAAACTTTTTTTGTCCAACTCTTATCCAATTTATCCAGCCTTTGTGGACACAGTGAATGATTCAGTATGACTCACTGCTGTAAGTGTAGTCCGCTACAGGCCCCTTGAGCCTCAGACACTAAACGCAACTGTCCCTTCCTTTCAGAGACAAAGAGAGAGAGCCAAACTAGAGTACATAACTACACTTAACACCCTCCAAGACCCTACACTGCATTGCAGCAGACACCAAGACTAAAAATAAGTGCTTTCTCACTTCAGACCAGAGGACGTATATTGCAGAGCAGAGCCAGATAAGGGGCTTTAAAGCATGTAAGGGTAGCTGTTATCTGCCAGCGACCCCTGCAATAGATCATTATAGTGGTCAGATCATACAATGGACTCTTAAAGCTGTGCAACACTGTACTGCATTACAGCATCACATTGCAACTGTGTGAACCAAGTGCAGGGATCATTCTAATAGAAATATGGGCATTTTTTATTCCCTCCATCACCCACAGGTGCACTTAAAAGAGAAACCAATCTACAAGTCACTACTGGTCTTATAGCACTCAGGAAGCCATTTGCAAATTCGGAATAAAACACTAAATCATATTTACCACCCTCATATTCGTTTCGCACTCCACAACTCAGTTTTTAACCAATTCTCTCTCTCTCTCTAAGTCAGTGTGTTATTCTCCCAGCAGGAATTTGCCGCCGTATATCTGCACGAGTGGTATATTGAAATGGTTTGAGGTATACTGGCGGTTGATTGGATGTGAAAAGAAAACAATGAAATAAGAAGGCCGAGATGGAGGGAGGGAATCGCAGTGCTCTGAAACAAATACCGTGTTGTTTTGGTCACAAGGGGGGCAGAGGGCAGCTGCAAGATTTGGTTAAATTCAGAAGGTGCTGCTCAAAAAGCAACCTATTAAAATGGCATTCTTTGGCGTCTTTCTCGCTTTTTCCATCGGAAAGAGGTGAGTCAATCATCAAACGCGCCGTTGCCCAAGGCAAAATAATATGGTTTGTATTTTGCTCGGCGAGATTCAATCTCAGAGATCACCTCTGCTCCGAGCTGTCATATATATGATTCACATTAGCGTGCAAATGGCCGGCCTGTCTGGCTTTCGCAGGTATGCAGGAGCGCAGACGTTCGCAGACACGCGGACGGCTGTAGAGCATGTGGATGAGGTCGGGTGACCCTCTCACTGGAATGCGAAGCTGTCTATCTTCAAGGGCCTGGAGAGCACCTGCAGAGTGATTGTGGAATGAGGGAATAACCTTGAGCGAGATTTGAACTAGTTGGGTAGTTTTACCCGAGGGTGACGTTGTGTAATTGTCTGCGCTCTCCTCCATTCTAATCCAGATCAATGAGAAACACAGGCCACCAGGAGTTGTGGCTACTGGGAACAAGAGGAAGCGGAATGTGTGTGTGGATGGAAGGAGGCAGTAATGGTGCGCTCCTAATAATATAAGACAGTGCTTCTGCTGTGACTAGCGAGTGATGGGAATGATGAAGTGTTCGGTGGAGAATGCTATATAAATATTATGGCAAGCGGCAGGTGGTAAACAAGCTAAGCACAAACATAACCATCAGAGCTAGTTTGTTTTGTGCTTTTAATGATCATAAATGAGACAAATGAAAGAACTCTAGTTGAGAAGATGAGGTCTGGGTAAATAATGTTTGGCTGGGGTATGATCAGTCAACATCACATAAGGAGAAAAAGAATATTAGAAGATAAAGACGATGCTGAACTAATTCTTATTAGTTTCCCATTTTTATATATATATATGACAACTGACAATGCACATTTTGCACCAACCTAAAAACATTTAGCACCAATAACAATGAACAAAATAATGAAATTGAATGTAATAATAAAAGAAAAATGGCATATTTATTTTTTTTTTACATTCTATATTGTGCACAATTCATTGGTCCAAGTTGCTCCAAATAAATAAATAAATAAATATGCCTTATTTACTTTATTTATTTTTTTACTTTTTTAGTTAGAGGGATAATTTTTGGTTGGTGGATTAAAGCAAGTCTTGCCTTAATTTGTTTCATATCCCATTTTGCTGAAATTTGTTTTATATCCATGAATACACAATTTTACTAACACACATCAAATTCTGAACATCAAATGGCTTGTAAATGCCAACTGACACACACCGAAAAACTATGGGCAAGTGTACCTCGGAACAGAAGCTGTTTTACCAAAAGCTGTAATACCAAATATTTATTTGATTTAGTTAATAGAAGTTAATTGATAAATTAAATCTCTTTATGGCATTATGCTTGAAAGCATCCTTCTAATTTTTTTTTTACATGAGTGTCTAAAACTCTGAACAGTACTGTAGCTTTGCAGGTAGGTTTTTTTAAGCATCTTGGAGACATTGCCACAGTTGCCTTATACTGTATGTGTGTATATAAATGTATATACATACTTAAAAAACTTTTCTTGTCTTAAATTTAAACACTATTGCACGACTCCATTAGTGCCATGCAGTCATGTTTCAGAGTTGATTTTCAAGCTTGATTGAAACATTTTGAAAAATGCAGGCATATGCTAATCAAGAATAGATTTGCTCTAATCAGAGTTAAATTCCAGTATCAAATTTGTTTGCAACATGACGGGAAAAGAAAATCACCCAAACTGGGGCTCTGCAGCAAATGCTTTCAGAACAAAAATAAAAAACAAGCATCTATACTCCTTCACCAATCAAAACAGCAGCTGAAAGAATATCTGTCGGTACAGGCAGCTAATGAAATGGGATTTCTGAATACTCTTTATGACGGCAAATGCTCGGATGTAGAATTAAACGAAATAAACTGGGTGCACAGCAACATGCTTTTCTTTGTACTTTATTATTTTTCATTTTGATCTTTGAGCAAAAAAAAAAACGAGGACTTTTGGATGGTACCTCTGTAAGTGCAAGGCATTATGGGTAAGGTGACTCTGTAATGAGAGTCTTGCCGGTCTGTAAAATTGGCTTCCCATACGTTCAATTTCCAAAAGAGCAAGAAAATGAAAGGAGCTCATCTGAAGTTCTCAATTCATGGCTAAATGAAAATGAAAGTCAAATATGGCAGATATTCTGCTCCACAGCAACAATAGCACTGTGAAAAGAGAGTGCATGCAAGAGAGGGAGGAAAAACTGAAAGAAAGAGAACAATCTTGATCTTGTCAGTCGTCTGCCTGGTTTGATTGGAAAAATCTAGCCGCCTAGACTCCCGGCACCTGGGATCCATGTGGCCTGTAAAACAGAGACTTTTGATGGCTCTTCATCAGAGAAAAGACTCCATTTCAAACCTCGCACACACTTTTGAACTCTTATTCTTTCCACTCAAGACCAAAGTAAGTTCTCCAGCATCTGATATGTCCCCAGCTCTCTCAATGACCATCTGTTATGGCATTTCCCCCCTGAAGAATCACCCCAGTCCTCCTCCTCTCTCTCCTACCGAGCATAAAGCAGAACCCCACTGATGCCTCGTACTTAGTAAATTACATTTGCAACCAGCAGGAATAAATACTAGAGATAAAGACTGCTGTAATGTCCTCAAATCCATTAGAATCTCATATTCACACATCGCAGAAATCACATTACAACACAACTAATATCATTTCACCCAATTCGGCTGCCGTGAGTGAAACAGTAACATCACACATAATGGATTTTTTCCTCAGTCTGCTCTGTCTTGGATTCCATTAGGATCTGTGTTAGATTTCCTTTCCATATTCTTGCTTTCCTTGAACGTTCACTTGTTTTCTTCATACTAGGTAAAATGTAAATTATTTGGGTATATTGCTTTACAATCCAGGGCGGGGGAAACATTTACATTGTATCTGTTTATGCTGCAAGCACTGACAGTGCAACTAGATCCATACAATATGTGCTCTAAAACTGATTTACAGCAAAAAGTATAGTACGATTCTGCCCTAAGAACACTTTTAAGAAACTAAACTCTCCAGTGTACAGTAAACTAAACTTCCACGAACACACTAAACTAAAAATATATATATATATATATATATATATAAATAAAATATATTTCTATGTGCACTATAAACTAAACATCTTTTTTAAACTATTTCTAAACTATAAACTAAACTTATGTTCGCTATAAACATAGAAAACCCCCCATGTGCATTGTAAATAAACTAAAAACAATATTAAACAAAACTTTTGCACACTCTAAACTAAAACCTCTGTTCACTGTAATCTAAACTAATTTATGCGCACTCTAAAATATACTTTTATGTGCAAACTAAACTAAACCTGTTCACTGACATCTAAATTAACTAAATGTAAACTTTTACAGCATGTGCACACTAAACTCGTTCACTGTAATCTAAACTAAAGTCTAGACTAAATTTTTATTTGTACATTAAACTAATTTCAATGTGCACTCAAAAATAAAACTAAACTCTTTTGTGTTCTCAAAATAATAACAAAATAAAGGAATGTGCACTTCAAATTAAAAAGTTTTGTGTGCACTGTAAACTTCACTAATTCTTTGTGCAATCTAAACCAAGAAAAAAATGTAATGCCTACAGTGAATTAAGCATATTTTTAAGATATTTAAGGTTCAGTGCATTGTGACATATTTTCATGACAATTAAGCATGCTATTCCAACAGTTCGCATTAGTGTAATGCCAAAATAAATCTCATTCTTTAAAAAAAAAGAAAATTAGAAAAAAGACATTACTTGTAAAGTATTTGTACATCACAGATTTAACCTTAAAATGACATTTGTTGTACTGCCTTAATTTTGACTAATTTAAAAAACAAAACAATTCAATACTGGTAAAAGACATCCTGTATTACAGTAATAAGAATCTAATGAGAAAAATCTTTGAGAATAATAAGAGGGGAAAAAACTCAAAAGTAAACACCTGGATGCATTACAGTAATGAGAATTTGAGCAGAAAAATATATTTAGTTGTCATTAAAAACATGTTTTATTTTCTTTATGCAAAAACAATTTATTTAAAAAGTTTAAGAAATAAATATCCAACATCACTTTCTGCTAATAGTGAGGTGAGACACCATAAGGATAGAAAGAGAGATGTGCTTAGCAAGCCAGGGCAGCACAAGTCACTGATGCACTGTAAAACCATTAACTGAAGAAAAAACCCATGGTAGCAACTTACAAGCGATCGCAGTTAGGCAATAAACACCTTAATTGTTCTCTTCGGTATCTTTTAGCGTAAAAATTAGCAGCACTACCTTAACTAACGCTTACCAAAAGTACCATCAGAGAGGACACAGAGCTGCCCACAATAATGAAGGATGCCAAGGTGAGCTGTATCAGTGCCCCAACACAATCAGGCTGCCAGCCAGAGCTTCACAGAGCCTGCACAGAGCAACCGGGGCTACGCAGCAGAGGATTCATTTCAATATGAGAGAGAAAGAGGGAGTAGCCTGGAGTAACTGCAGTAAATCATGTTTTAAATCAAATTTAAATCCTGTGGCTTCACCAGGGATTCACCAGCCAGCTTGCCCAAAGCTACAACACATTCCACTAATGCAACATTATGACACCAAAGTCTACAGACTCATGAATAAGCACCATTTATAAAGGTCGTCAGGGAGAGATGGAAGATACATCTGCAGCGGAACATGATGAATTAATCAAATACCACTAGGGTTGGTAATTGAAATTTCCCCATAAAATACTACATATGTAATATATTACATATGTTTTCTTCCAAAGATTTAATAAAAAAAAAAGGTACCGATTTACTGAAGTTTCAAAAAAATTCAAAGCACTGAGTACTGATGTTCAGTTCTCTGAAATTACAAAAATAATCACTAACAGAAATTTTTAGAAATCATTAACAAAACAAACAACAACAAAAAACATGAAATATGTGTGTATGTAAAAGTATTAAATGAACAAAAAAAAAAAAATCATTAACAGAATAATTTTGGAAACAGCAACAAAACAAAAACTAAATATAGGCTTAACACATTTTGTGCCTTCCAAACACTAAAACCAATAATAACTGTTTTTCAAAACAAGCAAACAAAACAACACAACAAAATATAAAACATTTCATGTTTTGTTTTTTCTTTAACACTGTACATACAACAAAAGCTGTTTGCACAAATCAAATCAAATCAAATCAAATCAAATCAAATCAAATCAAATGAAAACAAAACAAAACAAAACAAAAATGGCCATTCCAAATACTATTAATCCAACAAAAACTGTTTTCCAACAGCAAAACAAAAGAAAACATGTTGTGCATTTCAAAAACTGCAGACTCAATTCCGAGCAGTTTTGTCTTTCATAAGACTGGCGACTGAATCAAGCCGTATCATTTTTACAGGTGAACGTTGGCAGGGATCTAACCAGCATGAGAGCTAAGTGAGCACAAACAGCCGTCTTCATCCTCCGTTCCTATTTTCAGCTTCTCTAATTTGCTTTCCACCTCTCCTCGCGTCTTTCTCCTCCAGAGAGCTGGGCCTGGTATTCGGCATTCATTCTCTCATATAAAGAGCCTAATCGGGGGTTATTACCTGCTCAGCATGGCAAGCACACCGCCTGAGCCAGGAACTCTGATTCATCATTAGAAACATCTCAATCTGCAGTTTAAAAACATAGCTCTGCACATTCAGTCCATTGCTTGAACAGGAATTATGAGCTTTGGAGACATGTGAACATGATCTGCTCTATAAGCTCTATAAACTGAAGCAGCATTAATGTATTTAGTGCGGTGTTTTACCTGTTAATATTATTACAGCTTTGACATCTTAAATACGCACAGGAAGCGTGCCTATGTTGGTCACTTAGGAAGCATACGGCTGCTGTCCAAAGAACACAGGAACAGGTCATCATCAGTAATTGTCAATTATATGCTTTGATGTGCATTTAACTCTAATTTGTATTCTTTAAATGAGCAGTGTCCCTACAGCACTTGTTGGATTATGGAACGACTGGAGAGTGTTTGACCCTGAGCTTAATTAATGCAGAAAGATAGATTGTCCAATCCAATAATCCAATTACATTTTATTAGCCATTAGACACTGTGCATCTCTCTTTGTATATATCTCAAATACATGGGTCTTAGACAGTAGCGAAAGGAGTCCACCAAATTATTATTTGATGTAGAACTCATTTATGTGAAAAATGCATAAAAATGTATAAAGAAGCAAAACTTTTTACAATGTAAACGTAGTAATAAAGTATGTAAAGACAAAAATATGTCACAAAATGGGAAAATAAATAAATAATTTCACAAAAAAGTCTCTCCCTCTATATATATATATATATATATATATATACACACACACACACACACATTCATATATATATACAGTTATTTATCTTTTCCCCATTCCCTCATTTTCTATCTTTACACAAAAAAAAAAGTTTTCAGTCTGAAAAAAGATTGCTGCTCTAATACAAGATGGCCTCCATTTTTTTTTTTTTTTTTTTAGGAAATCTGTGAAATGGCCACTCTCTTCTTTTTTCATCTGTTCCTCTATTGCTCATCTTCCTGGGGAATGACAGAGCAAGGAAAAGAGAAGAATCTGTTCCCAGACGAATCGACACCAGAGAACGTCTTTCTTCTGAAGCCTGACCCCAGACACACCAAAGGATCAATCAATTACCTCTCCACTTCAGCAATCAAACAACATTATTATCAGGCATCAGCTCGTCGACCTGGAAAGGCTGGCGAATCAAAGGCTGCTGTGATGTAGCTGCCAAAGCTCTGTGGCTCGGCGCTAACAGAGAGTGGCACCTGCCCTCCGCTCCGGGAGGTGAAACACAAAGAGTCAGGGACATGCACACAAACACAGACGAACACACTTGTGTACACATACTGAGGTGTTAAGATGAAAGGTGTAGACCTTATCAATAACTACACGGCCACATTCATCTGACCTCAAAAACACGAAGCATACATGCACACAAACAAGTCAGTCAATCACCATTTTCTCTACAGCTCTACTATGCTAATGACTGATACATTTATATATGATCTTAAAGGAATAGTTCATCCAAAAAATGAAAATTCAGTCATCATTTACTTACCCTCAAGTAGTTCCAAACCTGTATAAATTTCTTTGTTCTGCCGAACACAAAGGAAGATATTTTGTAGAATGTTTGTAACCAGGCTGTTTTGGTTACCATTGACTTCCATAGTAGGAAAAACTAAAAAATACTGTGGAAGTCAATGGTGACCCAAAACAATGTCCTTGCTACATTTCTGGGTCTTAGTTCCGTTGTTGGTTATGTACTGTAGGGTCAGAAAGTTATTGGATTTCATCAAAAATATCTTGATTTGGTTTTACGGGGTTGGAACTAAATGACTGGGGAGTAATTAATGACAGAATTTTCATTTCTGGGTGAACTGGGTGAACCTTTAAACGAGGTTGTCAACCTATAATACGGGTGCAAATGAGAAAGCCGTGGTTAGACGCAAGCTCCAGAATTTAAATAAAGCCTATCAAATAGCCGCAAAGAGCAAAATCAATTAAAAAAAAAACTGAAAGCACTAATGGCACAATTATTTATTTAGCCAAACCTAACTAGACTATTTATTAGAAGAAAGCATGTTTGCCTGAGACTCACAAATGCATTTGTGCTGCTACCTATCTCTAAATTGATTCAAAACACAAATTTATAGTCAAAACAAGAGTAAAAAATGATAACCAAAAAGCAAAAAGAAATGAAAAACAGGTGGGAAAATGATTAAAAAACCCAAGGATTCCATAATCCCGCGAGAGCTAGGTCACCTCTGCACTTCAACTTTGCCAAACCACAGAGAAGTCAAGGTCAAAGGTCATGGGCTAACACAATAGAGACAAAAGGTGAGTATGACATTTCATCCTGCCACAGATCTTACAAATCCACTCCAAGCCATATCCTCTATAATTCATAAAGTTCCCGACTGGAGCATAATCCAGCCACTGGAGGCTAAAATCAAATGCAGAGGAGAGAAAGCGGTTTCGTTATTATAGTGAGAAGTCTTTGTGTCTGAGTGAGCACAACACTGAGCGCCATTATTAATGGGGAGCTGTCTAGCAGTGCACTGACCATAGTTTCGCTTGACAACAGGAGGGATAGTGTGTCCTGCTGGGGTCAAAGGTCATTAGTAACAGTAGGGGTACGGGCACTGTGCTTATATGATATGCTTTGGTCATTACTGTATCAGAGTGCCGGGCCTGAGAGAGACAAAGAGAGAGAAGAGGCATGTTTAATGCATGGCCGGGTGTGTGCAGCTAGCCGAGGCTATTCCGGGCCACAGTGATGACTATCACTGCATTAGAGCGGCCACTGGGCAGCATTAATCTTTAATAACACACATACGAGGATTCATGAGCAGCCTAAGATCTTCATGACACTGGTCCTTTTTCTTCTCGGTGCGAGTGTGTGTGTATGACAACTGGTCGGCTGTTGACTGATGAAGTAAGGATTTGGGTTCTCATCCCGACTCTGTGGGCACAAGTATGTGTATATATATATAGAACTATATATATGCTTCATAAAGTCTAAGGACATACTGAAAATCTGGATTTTTATGAATTTAAAGCTGGCATTGATTTTGATTTTTTAAGTTTAAAAAGTTAACAAAAAAGACTAAACACAAGGAAAAATAAAAACAAACAGAACAAAACAAAGTAAAGCAAATCAAAGCGAAACACACAAAAAAAACTATTCAACAATTCTATTATTCAAAATCCATAATTGTTTTTCAATTCAACTTTTCACTCAAATAGAAAAATATAAGTGTGTGTGTATATATAAAACTATACACAACCAAAATTCTAAGGACAGATTGAAAAACTGGATCTATGGCTTTGAGGATAACAAAAAAGACAAAACACAAGGAAAAATAAAATCAAAACAGAACTAAACAAAAAAACAAAGCAAAAAAAAAAACAACAAAGAAAGGCCAAGACACAAAAAAGGACACATTGGAAACATGGATTTTTATTAATTTGAAGCCATTTTTGATTTATTTTTAAAATAAAAGAAGGCAAAACAAAGAAAAACACAAAAGAAAAAACAAACAAACAAAAACAAACCTGACCAAACAAAACACAACACAACAAGGCAAAGCAAAGCAAAACAACAAAAAACAATTCAACATTTCATAATTCCTTTTCAGTTTAACTTTTCATTCCAATAGTTTTTCATTAATATATTTCTCAAACGAAAAAATTTTTATATATACATATCCCATTGTTACCATCCTTACATTTCTATTCCAGCCATCCATTCATTCCTCTTAGGACTCCAGACACTCACCTTGACAACAGCTCTCTCACTGCCTATCCACACCTTCCCTGGCTAACGCTTAGCAACAGAATGGGTTATTCTAGCAGTTTCCTGTATGAAATCATCTTTTTTTGTAACACTGGTCATTGTGAGGGAGTCAGCGCTCGCATTACAGAGTGTAATAATTGGGGTGTCTTTAGTAACTGCAACTGAAACTTAAACTTAAATTTAAGTGTTCATACTAGACCGGACACCAGTAAAAAGTGTTTTTTTTGCCTCTACAGGAATACTGCAGTATACCGTACACTGACCAATAGTTCTTTTTAAATAGTATATAAAACAGTATACATAATACGCCTTTGGGTGAGTGTGACAGAATATGCAAATTCACTCAGCATTACTCTCATTTAACGCCAGCAATGGGAATACACACTGATACATTTAACTCAAAAAGTTTTCCAGAAGAAAAGACAAGGCCTAGACCCCCACTGGTCCATCAAATCTCCAGCACAATCTCAGGCAGACGTGTGGCTCTATTAAATTCGAAAGTTAGTGAGACACAGGCAACTTGCTGAAGTGGCACTTTTTCACGGCGACTCTTTTGTTCGATACTC
Source organism: Enteromius mattozi (assembly GCA_032359235.1). Classification (NCBI taxonomy): domain Eukaryota; kingdom Metazoa; phylum Chordata; class Actinopteri; order Cypriniformes; family Cyprinidae; genus Enteromius; species Enteromius mattozi. The sequence goes on along the minus strand of JAUMHE010000046.1, from coordinate 8,433,885 downwards.
AGCTCTTTAGTATTTACTTATGCATGGAGCGCAGCGGAGAGGAGGGAGAGATAAAGGGCATCTGCAAGATAAAGCCATACCATAGATGAGAGAAACAAGAGGGGGGAAAAGACAGCACAGCAGCATTTCTACCCCTCCCTTCATAAGAGCGTGGATGTCCGTCACCGCCATGCAAAACAAATAGCTGTGCTGCTACCTCTGCCTGTTTTCTAACCTTTACCACGGGAAAATACACCATATTCCTCTTCGCTGTTCTGATTCTCTCTGATGTATAATGCAGTGCAATATTGACAGCTATAGTGTTTGTGCACGTACGACAGGGTTATTTACTCAAGAAAATCCCTGGATATATGAGAAAAGATTAAAAAAAGACAAAGAAAAGTCCCAGCTGAGGATACTCTTAAGACTGGCACACTGACTGTGATGCTCACGCTGAATTGTAATGTGGGCTGAATTTGAACAAAAGGACAGGGTGCTAAAACAGGAATGAAAGGTTTTGGCTTGTTTGTCACCAAATCGAGACAAGGGTCTAAATATAGCATGTGAAGTATGGAACAAAAATCCTGCCTAAAGTATTTGAAATAAAAAGCTTTTTGAATTCCACAAATCGAAAAAAAACAAAAAGCATTGCAATTAACAGTGCTTGCATTTTAATGCATTGTATTTTCATGGCTTGCATTTTTATGCGCATTTTAACATGGTTGTATATTTACGTAGTGAATATTTCAAATGGAAACATTTCACAAACATTTTCATTGTTAAAATTCAGTAATCAATATTCACCTCACAAAGTTCATTTTCAAAATATTCAGTTTGTTTAATAAATCCAGCAATAATATTCGTCAGGCAACTTTCGGTTATTTTTATTTCACTTTACAAATTCGCTTCCGAAAATTCAGTGGTTCAAATTCGACAGAGTATAAAAATATAAATAAATAAAACATAACATAGAACATAAAATAAAATAAATAAATATTATTTACATTTGCTGAACACTTAAAATGTATTCAATTTATTATAGTTTATATTTTAGATTTATTTATGATTTAAAATTAGAAAAATTAGAAGAAAATGAGGATTTAAAAAATATATATTTTTCATTCATGTCAAATTTAAACCTCAATATGACCTAGCAAGGTGCAAAAGCACCCAGCAAAACCAGCAACTAACTAAAGGTGCAGTAAGAGGTCTTGGAAAATGCTAATTTTGTCCTGATAGCACTGAAAGCAAACATCTCACCCTCCCTGAAAATCACCATCCAAAGTCACATGTCCTGAACGCAAAGTTCACAAACAGATCAGACGACCATAGACAACATTACTGCAATACATCATATGTCCTTCAGCGGTGAGAAAACATCATTACAGTTAGTAAAAGTACTACAATAACAGAAAGGAAGATCAGTTTGTTGATGTTTGTCTGCATAGTGCTGATGCTGATGAAGCTTAAGACCACTTAACTTGATGATTGCTATCGGGATGTGATGAGACTTTCAACCAGCATAACAAAAACTGTTTTTGAAGACAATCACCTATTGCACATTTAAGAGATTTTAACAGTGTTCCAGATACCTAGAAAAGTAACCCAGTTCTAGCTCTTATTTCAAAACTTTTAAGCTCTGGTGGTCTGTCTAAAATAAATGTGTGGACACCGTTTGTCCTTTCCGTTTCGAGAGGACACCAAATCAGCTGGAGACACTGCAAGGTGCACATACTAGCGACAGATCGATGGCTCACCCCTAATCTCTGTCAACACAGAGGGAAGGAAAAGCGACAGAGAGAGAGGGAGCAGAAAGACATTTGTGTGAAAAATGCTTGTTGTACAACGAAAGCAACTGACAGAAGATTATTACAGCCTGACAAAAGCCCCAATTGGGCCAGAGAGCCGGGTAAACAAACCCTCTCCAGCCCTCTCCAATCAGAGCACATTGATAATTGCAAGTGATGCTGGTGTTCAGTGTCTTCTGTCCTTTCAGATACATAAATACAGCATTTAGCCTCTGCACCTGAATGAGAAGTCACGACAAAACCAGTTGTGACATAACCAATCATGCTACATGTGATAAAACAATGCTGTTTTTGACTGATGCAGACACACACAATATGGGAACTGAAGGAATACTATAGATTAATTTATAAAAAAAAAGAAAAGAAACATTAACACCTTATTTTACAGTTACACCTATTAGCTGTTTATTAGCATGCATTTTACTAAAATATTAGCCATTTATTAGTACTAATTAAGTACATATACCTTATTCTACATCGCCACTTCTACCCAATACCTAAACTTAATAAACTACCTAACTATTAGCAAGCAGCAAATTAAGAATTTATTGAGGAAAAAGTCTAGTTAATAATTAACAAGTGTTACCTATTTTAAAGAGCTACTAAAGAATCAAAAAAGTTACATTTTAGTTCCAAATTGTGTACTAATTTGTGTTTTATATATGCTGAAAAAGATAATGTGATTTACCAATAAAAGGAAAGAAATAAAATATTTTATATATATATATATATATATATATATATAAAAAATTATCAAAATAACCCCCCTCAAAAGTTTGGGAACCCTTGGTTTTTAATATTGTGTGTGGTTACCAGGATGATCTACTACGTTTTTTTAAATTTTGTGATGGTTGCTCATGAGTCCCTTGTTTGTTCTGAACAGTTTAACTGTTCTTCAAAAAAATCCTCCAGGCCCTGCAGATTCTTCAGTTTTCCAGCATCCTGTGCATATTTGAACCCTTTCCAACAGTGACTGTAGGATTTTGTGATCCATCTTTTCACACTGAGGACAGTTTAGGGACTCAAACACAACTATTAAATATTCACAGAAGCTCCAGAAGGAAACCAGATCCAATAAGGGGTGAAAACTTTTGAACAGGATGTTTTTTTCCATATAGTACTGCTTTTTGGAAGCAACAGAAGATATTTTTATGTTTCTAGAAGACAAATTAAGTACAATTTACCTAGATTTTCAAATTTAAAAAGTTTTCACCCCCCTGCTCTTAAAGCATCGTCTTTCCTTCTGGAGCATCTGTGAATGTTTGATAGTTTTTTAATAGTTGTGTTTGAGTCCCTAAACTGTCC
>JAUMHE010000046.1:8393599-8429133 GCA_032359235.1 Enteromius mattozi | reverse complement strand
CCTGGATGAGCTGCACTACCTGAGTCACTTGTGTGGGTTGTAGACTCCGTCTCATGCTACCACTAGAGTGAAAGCACCGCCAGCACTCAAAAGTGACCAAAACATCAGCCAGAAAGCATAGGAACTGAGAAGTTGTCTGTGGTCACCACCTGCAGAACCACTTTTATTGGGGTTGTCTTGCTATTTGCCTATAATTTCCAACTGTTGTCTATTCCATTTGCACATCAGAATGTGAAATTGATTGTCAATCAGTGTTGCTTCCTAAGTGGGCAGTTTGATTTCACAGAAGAGTGATTAACTTGGAGTTACATTGTGTTGTTTAAGTGTTCCCTTTATTTTTTTGAGCAGTGCATAAATATTATATAAATATAAAAATAAACGCCAATTCATGTTGACACACAAACACACATTGAGCTATCAATCTTCAACTTCTCAAATGTCACTTTCAACTCAACTACCAATACACCATCCGTGCTCCTTCCGCCCACCCCAGGCCGGGAGGCCGGCGGCCTTAACATCTGCTCTCTGGCCGGGATGTGATCTCACAGACTCCAGGCCCTGCCAGGTCTAATCACCTCTGAGCGTGGATGCATACAAGAGGAGAGATTATGGCAAGCCACGGAGTGCCCCCTTTTCAAAATGCCAACCTCAGTCAGGGCAGGAGGATTTAAATACCACTCAAATGTCAGTGTGAGGCCCCACAAGTCAAACTAAATTACCTCCTACCTGCTCCTACTCCCCTCTCGCTGTAGTGAGCATGTCTCCAATTCACATGTGCAGCCAAACACACACATAAACATAAAAACTCAAAAACGCACCAGCTAACAGACTACCATACAACACTGCGAGTACTTCCAAACTGATTCAAGCAGTCGAAAGCAATGGAAACGTACACACACAGACAAATACACAAGCACTCTTTATGGAGCCACCGTATTGATCTATCAGGAGAGATTTGATACTCTGCAAAGTGTTTTTGCACTTTGTGCTGTACAGTGTGAGCGGAACCCATATATTAACGTACAGTGAGCGGGTCTGGAGACGTGTGAAGCTCCACAACGATATTATCGATCTCCTCGGACTGCTCCAGCCCAGCATCAATCAAAAAAGCATCAAGTCCACACCTTTGAGATCTTCAACGTCAGCCTCTTCCACAGAGACTTATTGATCACAAATTGCATGGTGAATTGATTGGCAGTAATATTAAGAGCCTGTATTGATCTCGGCGTAAGTTTAGGTTCTACTCGGTCACTGATAAAACAAACTCTTGCTTTAGTGCACACAGGTAGTTCGATCGGTGCGTGGGATTTAATAAAGGGGTCAAAGATTGGTTAGTTAGTACAGTCCAGGTAGCCCCTGTAACTACAGTACTCAACAAAAACTAGCTTTTCCTTTGATGTACATTCAAAAGCTACTGTGCATTTTATATGTAAACAATATATTTACACAGCATTTTAAATCATGGTGGGTGAGGGTGTTTTCGTATGTGTTTAGACAATCAGTGTACACTTATATCACTGATAGTTCCAAGTACTTTTTTAGACCCTACTCTGAAGTAGGACCTAATTTAGTTTCTCCAAACAGAGTTCCTGGAACTAAAATCGTTCCTAGTTCCTGTGGTGCCAAAAAGTGGGTAGTAATTAGTTTGGTTACTACAAAATGTTTCCTGCGGTACAAAAAGGCTCTTTTGACAAAATCAATTAAGCAACATATTAATTGCATATATTTCATATATGATTTTTTGATTATTGATTTTTATTTAATTTATGATTTCACATATGATTATTTTTATTTATTGATTGATTGTTTTTACATGTTTCTCTTTCTGCTGACCATATTAATATCAAATATGGACCAAAAATGACTCATCAAAACTTTATAAAACAATATCAAAAAATATCCCAAATATGTAATGTTAAATGTATATGTTATAAATATTATGCTTAATGTTTATAATAGATTTTTAGAATGTTTTTTTTGTAATTGTAATTGAAGAAAATCGGTCTTTTAAATACTGTTGAAGAAACCATGTCAAATAAATACTTTTTTTTTTTTGTATAAAAAAGGTTCTAATTTTGGGTGTGCAAAATATGCTTACAAAACTTTATTTTTAGGTAAAACTTTATTTTAAGGTGTCCTTCTTACACGTTACATGTACTTGCTATTACAATAACAATAAATGATGCATAATTACATGAAAGTAACCCTAATAATATTTGAATAAAGTTCATGTAGATAATTAATCTTATCAGCATTAAATGTGCAATTACAATGACAAGGACAGCTTAAGGTGCAAACCTATTACTACACATTTTACAAAAGTTTATTCTTATAAAAGTGTTTTTAGCATCACTCTTATCACTCCTAACTAATATTTTGAATCAGTTTTATTTTCCATTTTCATTTTAGTTAAAGTTTTAGTAATTTTATTGTGTAGTATGAGAAATCATAATTAAATGAGAATTGTTGCTTTGACAACATATATCACCTGACATATTGTATTTCAAGTAACATTTTTTTTATTTATTTTCATTTTAGTTTCAGATTTAATTTTAGTTATTAATAACCCTGCCTTAAACACTGCTAAATAAACTACAATGAGAAAAAATAAAAGTGCAAGATGCATAATAATATGTTTACACTTTACAAGCCTGTTGTCCTATTTTAGTACTTATACGACATATTGTGAACTACAAACATGTAATTTTAGTTAGAGTAAACCGAAAGAAATATAAATTTTCTTAAATGAAATAACGAAATAATTTAAAATAAACAAAAAGCTAAAAAGATGTTTCTGCCGATAAGTGATTAATCACATACACGTATAAACTACACAAAAAAGCACACCAAAAGCAAACACAGCTACTGTATAAAAGGAAATCTTTCTCCAGAAATTACAGTCCTCATAGGTTTAAACGTGTATGAGTGCAGCAAAGCATTAAGCCCCCTGAACGCAGCCAAGGACGGGCGGCCACACATCAGGCTCCTCGCACAGGACTATGACTGATAGCAGCCATTATGTGGCGGCAGGCAAAAGGTGGAGAGCAGTCACTTGTTTATTCATGCATTCATTTGTTTGGTCCGTCACCCCAGCAGGGACCAGATGATCTGTCCATACTGTCGGAGCAATGATCCGCCTGCCATTCATCTCAGACGGACAGCTGTCTGACACACCCTCTGCCCATCCCCTGCTGCTGTCACCCTGAGAGCATCAACACTGAGAGCAGCTCATTTAGATTAATGAACACGGCCAGAATACATCAGTGTGCAGCAGGTGCCTTCTCTTCATAGTGGGCGTACTGTAAAATATCTGCAGTGTTCGCAATCCAGCCTGAATCACAGCTGGCCAAAAGATGCATTTTCCCCAAATGACTGCTAGCAACAGGGCTGATGATTTTATACCCTGAAATGCAAGTTTGTAATGGACTAAATGGGGATGTTATGCACTTGTTGCAAGGAAAGTTTGGTAAACTCAACATAAGTTCATGGCTATTGAAATGACTGGCATTAATCACTACGTCGTTCCAAACCTGTAAAAGCTTTGTTTGCCTTCGGAACAAAATTGAATATATTTTGGATGAAAACCAAGAAGCTTGAGACTGTACCATTGACTGCCAAGTAATAAACACTGTCAAGGTCCAGAAAAGTATGAAAGACAACATCAGAATACTCCATCTGCCATCAGTGGTTTTCATCCAAAATATCTTAAATTGTGCTCCAAAGATGAACAAAGCTTTTATGGATTTGGAATGACATGGGGGTAAGTGATGGGGTGGAGTAACCCTTTAACATTAGGGTTAAATACTAGGGTTAAAGGTTAATGCTATTATAATAGTGTTGCTTTACTTGCCATGGGTAAAAATGTAGAATAATACTTCATAATTTGACACAAAATCTGCCTTTATTCATATGTGGTATGACAATGCAAGCCGTATATCCACAGCGTGCATTAATACCAACTGGTCTTTTAGAAGAGAGTCTGTTACATCCAGGACAAAATACCATCTGAGAGTGACAGTGTCCATGTCTTGGGAAAGAAATAGTCATAAAAACAACAGAAAATCAATGCATCAGATGTAATTGCGAGCAATAGGAGTATTGGGAAGTCCAGTCACGTTGTGGGCAGGACGACCACGCTTGGGATATGTCTCTGTATTAGAGCGGTAATATGACAGGGCATTAGTGGGCTGGACCGATGATCCAATAGATTAGGAGATTGAAAGGAAAATTGAATGCGGAGCGGTTCAAAACGGAACACTCCAATTGATACCGTCAGAACAAATCAAAATCAATGGCAGCGGCTCGGTAATGACGCGGTAATGGCCGCCAGCCATGAAAAATATGAAAGGAAGGGGGTAAAAAATGATCACGTGCTATGACCAAGGAGACAGATGAAGCAGGAGAGTGTTTAAATAGATTGCTGAAATGCAGCTTTATAAAGCATGTTCGGCTGACATGTGCATTTGTGAACAAGACCTACCTAAGCAATGGCTGAAAGATGACCGTAATGTTTCTGGCTCCTGGTTTACACAGGAACTTAGTCTCTCCTCCCTCTATCAGGTTATCATCAGCTCCACCTGGATAGTAAAACACAGGAAGAAACAATTAAACAGATTTTCTTCAAAAATATGTTTTTTTAAGACAAATATGAACCTTTCACGTGGGACACGCTTTTGCATTCAGCTGCACAATGCAACAGAACAGAATGCAGGTGTTTTGAGAAACAAATGCACAAATTAAACTTCAATAAATGTAAAAAAGCACTTCTGGTACAAAACGTTGAAAGAAAAAGTGAAACATCACAATGGTCAAAACCACAACGCAGACAAATTCAACAAATGTTTCACATATAAAAAAAACAAACACACACTTATGGATTCCACGGACTTACTGTTTCCATGAGCAATGTCAAAATACAGCTTAGTCTGTAAACAAAAATATTGAAAGAAAACAAATAAATAAATAAATAAAACAAAGTAACAAAGAAAAAAAAAATTAACTAAACTAAACTAAATTAAACAAACTAAAGTACAAAAAAGAAGTCAAAAAGCAAAGCACAAAACCAAAACAAAAAAAGCAGACCAAGAAAAAAAAACTAAACTACAAAACAAAAGTCTAAAACAAAAAGAAAATGCAAAACAAAGCAACAAAAAACCCTAAACTAAGCAAATAACAGCACAACACAAAAAGAACACAAAAAGCAAAGCACAAAACCAAACAAAAAATAGCAAACTGGGGCAAAAAAAGAAGAAAAAAAATAACTACAAAACAAAAAAAATAAATCAAAAGCAATGTAAATAATATAATATTGTGGTCAACCATCAAAAAAGTAATTTTGTCAAATCATTGCAATTTACCACAAGCCAGATAGGGAGATATAAGACTCCCCCCTCCCCTCTCTCCCATTTGCCCCTCTGTGTCTGTGCGTAGTCCTGTGCTAACAGGGTTAATAAGAAAATCATGGCTGTGTAACTCTCTCATGATGAGGCAGGGCCCCAAAAAAATGAAGTGAACTCCAATCCTTATTAGCTCCACTCATCCACAAGTAATCAATATAATTGACAGCAAGAGAATCAAGTCTGCCATCAATAAGAACATTCCCCGGTGGACAGAAGGTGTGTGCGTGGCCTCATGGGTCGGTGAATAGAAGTGGCACGGCGGCATCCCTCTCGCACTGTGACAATGTTATTCATTAAAATTTCACAGCCCTTTGAGATTGCCACTGGAGAGACTGCCGTAACTACGCAGCACTAAGCCTGGGCACTGCTATCCTGACAAACACCATGCAGGAAAAACACACACACATCTGAGACACTCATGTGCACATCAAACACACAAGGCCTCGGTAGAGAATCACTTTAATTGCTTTTATCAGTCAGTTGTTGCATGGGATTTCTTGCCCAGGGGATGGGAAATGAGTCCAGGCACAGGAACACAAATATTAATGCCAGACGCACATAAAGCACACGTGTGATGGATTTGGACTGCCGTGGAATTACAAGTGAAGCGAAAGAGTGCTTGTATGATTTGTCTCCAGCGTTGTGATCTCAGACCTGCTGGGTTTAATCGCAAGGCTGGAATCAGAGTCGTCCTGTGTTCATTGTTTTAGGAGACAGGACGTGCTTCAAATGAGAAATGAGTTCACCTTTCACTGCACTGAAAACCCTGCAGCGCACCTGTCCAGCATTCGAACGCACCTCCCGCTGCCGTTCCTGTCATTTCCACCTTCCTGAGATTCTTCATGAAGCACATCCTGATGAAAAATTTGCTCTCTCTTATTTCATTCCCACTCCTTTTTCTCATTAAAAAGACAAGAGGATTCTTTATCCTCTCTAAAAGCTTTCTGGTCGGAGGTCTGGCTGTTTTTCAAAGTTACTGCTTTGGAAGGGAACTTATCTTCGTCTTGCTTAGCTTCCTGTTTTTCTTTTTCTCTCAATATATCCAATCTCTCAACCGCTAATTCGATTAAGACTCAATTACATCAGCAAAACAAGAAAACACAGCTGCAGCCGCACACGCTGACTCTGACCTAGACAAGCGACGGGAGAGAGAAGTTTTACGAAAAACAGTTGTATAATAAAAAGGCGGAAATTCAACAATTTCAGGGAGGAAATAGGTAGAAACCATCTGATAATAGTGGGAATTAACTGGTTTGAAATAATAAAATTAAAATTATTAATTGTTTTGTTAAGCAGCATATGCCATAGGTTTTCACCAGATGTCTTTTAAGTTTATAGCTGTCACAAGTTACAATATAGCAGTAAAAGTTCTAGCTATTTTAATTGTAAAACATAAAATTTGTTGCAATAATAATAATAATAATATTATTTAATTGTAACAAAAAGTATTATTAAACAAACAAAAAATTAAGAAAATATTATATTACTTACTATTAATAATATTATTTAATGCTATATTAATTATAGTAATTTGTAGCAGCAGTAAAAAGTAAATAATAATAATAATAATAATAATAATAATAATAGTAGTAGTAGTAGTAGTAGTAGTAGTATTTTCATTACAACAAACAATAAAAAATAAAAAAGACATAAGAAAACATACTATTAAATTATTATTATTATTGTTGTTGTTGGTGGTGGTGGTGGTGTTTCCTTTCAGCAAAATAAACAAAATAAAAAATATATTATTATATTAATAGAAAATAGTAGTAGTACATAATAATAATATGTATTAAAATATTGCTAAAAAAATAAAACATTGGATCAACTGAAAGAAAAGTGTCCTCTACTTAGTGTTTTTAAATATTATAAATAAAATTTGAGAAAATATTGTGTAAAACAAGTGCTCATTTAATTTGCTATCATTAAATTGTACCATACATCGCCTTCCTCTGTTTATATCAGTATGCGCCATTAAAAAACCCAAACCGTTGACCGCTAATTAAAAACACATAAATGAAAGCTGTGATAGCCAGCAGGTCAAAGAGTTATGCATCCAGATTGTGCAGTTACATTTAATGGCAAAGACAGAGGAGAAAATGTCATTCGTTGCCAGCCTGGCTTGACTCAAATCATTATTCAGATTCTTCCAGCACATATTAATGAGGGTCCATTAAAATGTTGTCAGCACAACAGACTTTGACTAAAAAAAGCAACCGGCCAACATCTGCTACGTTAAATCTAAACAATCATTCACAATAGTTTAACAAGTTATTCCAACATCTTACCAGTCAAAATCCAAACAAATGTGAACAAATGGTGACAAGTTAGCCGGTTCAGTTTATTATTATGTGCCTCCACATCTGCTGGGAGGTTTATTATTATGCTGAAGCGTGTTTCCTTTGATAATCTATGTGCGTATAAGATGGTGCGAGTGTGTATGAAAGGTGTTATAGCCTGGTCCCCTGTGAATGCTGCTAATATAGGATTGAAGAGAGGTGCGTATGCACCTTTACATCAAATTTACATTTCTATTCTTGGCAGATGCTTTCTAACCAAAGCGACTTACAAGAAAGTGCAAGTATTGTTCAAGTCAGTCTTGATGAGTGAAAAGTGTGTGACTGTGCATACACACACACACCTCCCACTCGTGTCAGCCCCCATGTAATCAAGCCAGCCAGTGACTTAGTGAAATTGCATTAGCTACACTTTCATGGGTTTGATTAGAAATGGTTTGATCTGAGATGTACTACGTCCCTGCCCGGATCTACAGCCAAGGAACGTGTAGTGCCTTCTCTAACACCAGCCGTCCCAGAGGCTCAATCTGTGCATGTGTGTGTGTGAGAAAGAGAGAAGGAAATAAATGCATGTCAATGTGTGAGGTCATGCAATCAGGCTGAAAAGTCTGCTGCAGAGTGTGTGTTTGTGTGACAGAAACATCAGCAACAGATTGGTGATCACTCATTAACAGTCAATGTCAATACTGGAGGCACACTGGTTGTGTAAACCAAACTGTCAGCTCTGATCCAGTGACTATGCGTGTCTGCACACATCAACCACAAAATCAATCCTGCTGCAGTATGACACAGCACTGTGGCAGAGCAGTCAATGTGCAACACAGAAATAACACTCATACTCTCGTCAAAACTTTCAAGGAAAAATATAAGTCAAACTAAGGCATGTATGAATGTTACTGCATAAGATTCAAAGTATCAAAAAAGTGGCATCTACAGAATAATTATGCTATTCCTTAGATCTTTCACAGATTTTATTAGACAGTTTTGTAGCTGGTACAAAAGTTAATTTTTATTGTCAGTTTTTCAAGTTCACACCAAATTTAATTTAAAACAGTGTACATATTGTTTCATTAAATTTTAGTATAATAAATAATTTAGGTAAAATATAGCGTACCTATTGAAAAAAAGTTTGGATGGTGCATATATTTTTTACAGTATTTATTTATTTCTTATTAAAATATGCACTTTTAAATACTATTAGATTAATGTTTTAGAATGTGTTATTATTATTATTATTATTATGGGAACTTTATTGTCAAACTTAGTACTTTGCTATTATAGCAACATCACCACCAATAATAATATAATTATTAATAATAATAATAATAATAATAATAATAAGTATTATTATTATTTTAAACGTATTTTGATAAATAATAATAAATAATAGTTAAATATAATAACTATATAATAATAATATAATATATAAAATAATATAATAATAATTATAACAAAACCTAATGCATTTCTTGAGAAGAGTGCTTGTTCTATTTTAATTTAATATAATAGTAAAAAATACTTTGATCTTTTGTTAAGCAACACAATGACATATACACACTTAAGTTTGGCTTAAGTGTCCAGATACTTTTTTTTTTTAATCGGACAAGGTAGACGACATAAACACATACTTGAAAATACGCATAAACAGAAGGCACAGGCCGTCCTTTTCTGTTTGTACAGTGTTCTGGGTTGGTCTCCACGGGTTAGTTATCAGTTGAGCTGCCACAGACCGACAGACTACACAGCACAAACCCATACCAGCTGCCAGGTTTCTCCTAACAAAACACAATGAAGATCGACAGGTGTGTGCGTGTGTGGCCAATCAGTGCTGTCAGCCAGAAACCTCCAACGTGAAAAAGAACAGGCCAATTTTCAATAATTCATGACTTCCCAGTCGGCCTGGTTATAATTCCTCTGCCATGTCTTCATGTCTGATTGGCTTCTGATGAGGCTCCTCTATTATTAAAACTCATTTGAGAGGACAATATTCCAATATTTCCGGCCAGGAGAGAGCCGAGATCACTAGCTTGGTGTGTTGACAATGCACCAAGATGACAATTAAACAAATTAATGAATGAATACATAATTGTGAAAATAGAGTTGCATAAATTATTAATTGTGTCATGGTGGGCAATTCCCCTAGCTTTGGATAAGATGCTTTTATACATTAATTTTTGATAGGCTCAGAATTTTTGCACCTAGAGAAAAACATTCAGCTTTTTGTCAGATGCATTAGTCCACAAGCTCAAAACAAGTTAAGATGTGGCTCTCATTCAGCAGATGCAAGTTTCAATTCATTCTCAATTATATGCAAATTACATATTTAGCTTCAAATGTTTATACTTAGTCCAACCAGTCTTGAATACTTGTGCTTTATCTTTACAAGTCTATAAATCCAAGCTTACTGAAACAACTCTTGCACCAACTTATGCATCACTAGGTCAAAAACGCAAGGCAGTGAAGGTAATGAAGTCAAGTTGTTGATTAGCTTGACCTCGATCTGCTCCTCCCTAAAAATAATGGTATATCCAGCCTCTATCTAACAGCCCTGATTACTGAGCCATCACCACTTTTCATTTGACTCTATAAGAAAAAATAAAGTAAACCCCTCCACTTTCAATCAGAGACTTGCTTTCATAATAGCATGTCACCGGTCTGGCTCTCTTTCAATATACTTCTGTTTTTCGTTACTAACAGTGTCTCTCTCATCACAAGTACCATTTCAATGGAATGGGATAAATAAAACATTATTACTGTACTAGTAATAATTATAAATTAAAGTGGAAGACTACAGTTAAATGTGTTATAATTAAAAATAAATTGTCTGTCTCTCTTTAAGGCGTTCACACTGAGCTTCACACTTGGCTAACAAACTCTGAGTAAAAATCGATCTGATGCTAGAACGTAGCTGTGAATTGTTAAGTAAATGATGACTAATGACTGATTAAACAATACTTACTGTATTGAAAACATTCATGCTTTGTATAGTTTCAGTGTTTTGCAGTGTATTTGATCACAAATACAGTAAAAAAAATAAATTTTATTACAATTAAAATATTATATTTTAACATATGGATTTTGAAGAATAATTTATTCCTGTGACAACAAAACACTCTAATATGTTGATTTGCAGCTGGAGAAACAATTATAATTAATTTTAATTGTATATTATTAAATATAATAATATTATATTAATATACAAAATAAAAATATAGATGTACATTATTTTTAGGATTCTTATAGAAAGCTCGAAAGAAGAGTTTTTTTTTGTCTTTACTGTCACTCTTGACTCACTCCTAAACATTATATTTCTACAGATAGACAGGCAATTATTAAAATTTTTTGTAAAATCAGACAATCAATAAACCTTATAAAAAATAAATAAATAATAATAATAATAATTAAAATGTAAAACCTAAAAACCTGAACTACCAAGATAATTAATAAGCCAGGATAAAGCATTAACAGAGTGAAATACACAGTCAGAATTACATTAAACCTGGGTTTAGCCATTTCTGTTAGTGTTGTCTGTCCATCGTTCTCTCTCTCTCTCTCCCTGCCCCCCATAGGCCAACTCTGTTGAGTCTCATTGTAACTGGAGGACAGAAATATGAGATTTGAGACGGGTCTCTGCTGCCCTCTCAAGCCCCACTGATTTAGAATCAGAGAGGCAGTGATTGTGATTGTGTTTAAAAGGCTGTTCCACTCATCCAGACATCATCATCATCATCATCATCATCATCACCACCCTTGTTCTCTGTCCTCTCCTTCACCTTTTCCCCTCTCCACCTCCCTCCTTCTCACTCCCCCCCACCACTTCTCCTTCAATCACACAGTTCCCAAATGAAAGGTAAACAAGCCTGTGACAGCCACGGTGATGACGGGCTCGTTGATTAAAATTAGCACAGGTTGTGAAACACAGACACACACGCTTACACGCTCAGACAAAGTCTATAATTATGTGTCTGCCCTCCGTCTGATAAAAGCTACAACAACCTACCCTTAAGGCAAACCAGAGAACTTCAGAAATGCAAATAAAAAGTTTTATAGGCGCTCTCTTTACCTTGTTATTCAACATAAAATTCTTCAAATAGAGCATTTTTTACGACCTAAATATTAAAAAACTACTATTTTCTTACTTCTGGTCTCATAAAATCTAAGTTTATCTTCATGAAGGAGGAAAGCAACAGCAAGAAAGCGTCTCCCCGTCAATACCCACAGCACCGCTGATATGTTATTACCCTCCAAGTCCATTTCAGCCAATCACGGACCAATCTCATCTCACCACTGCAGTAATTCAATAATGTGTCCGTGATGAGATCCACCTCAGGACTCCACTCATCACAGCCGGCCCCCCCAAAGAAAAAAACAACACAATCACGGGCCGTAATGCTGTTTCAACCCTAATCAGCTTCTGCTATAAAATTACTGGGAAACAGATTGAACATGAAGCATCCGACTAGACCGTGCGCCAGCTGACTGCTGCTCCGCTCTGTGAATGCTACGGAACTTGGTTGTTGAGTGCATTTCAGTATTTGACTTTATGATCTGTGACTCTAAGCCAGCAGAAGCATACAAAGCATACCGTGCATCTAAAGATGGGTATTGATGAGTCCTGCTTTCCAGATTTGATGATATGCTCTAGTGAGATAAAAATCAACTGCAATATTATATTATAAATGTATCTCCTTAATAAATAAACATTTTTTAAGCTCAATCAATTAGTTACAAAGTAAAATTGTGTAAAAACAAATAAATAAAACATTTGCAACTTAATATAAAAATCATTTACGGTAATGTCGGTATAAATGCCCAATATAATTCCTTAAAATGTTAATTTTGCAGTATAACAAAATACTGATCATCAATAAACATCAATAGATGATATGGTGTACACTTTAAGACTTTGGTAGCTATTACTGTGTAATTTACAGTCTCAAATAGTCATTGCTTTGACCAAAAAGAGTAAAAAAAAGAAGTAATCTCTGTCAGACAGACATAGTACAACAGACAGACAGAATGACAAATGGACAAACATTAAACAACAGACAGAAAGACAGAACAACAGCCAAAAAGAATGAGAGACAGAAACAGACAGAATAACAGATGGCAGACAGACACAGAACAATAGGCAACCATAGGAAGCAGACAGACAGACAAAGACTGATAAAGAAAGAATTACAGATAAACAAACAGTATGACAGTCAAACAAAAGATGACAGACATATAGACAAACAAAGAACGACAGACAGACATACAGTAGGATGACTGACAGACACAGAATGACAGACAGACAAGACATAGAATGACAGATAGACAGACTGTAGAATGACAGACAGACAGACTTGGAATGACAGACAGACAAAGAAGACAGACAGACACTTTGGAACAGATAACACGGTAAATTAGAAATCTCTCTAACTACAGAGCAAAATAAGTTGAGGCTGTCCTAATGGCTCAAACAGCACTCCAGCACATACACTAGCACTGGACACTGATTGGCATGAAGTGTGTATTGCAGTGTTCTGCTGACGCTCCACAGCTGGAGGTCCAGCATAAGCGCCCGCTCTTATTTGCTTGGATTCAATTTGGAGTGCCGTATGAGGAGCCAAGGGAAGAAATAAAATGAAAGAACAAAAGGAAAACCACAACAGCATTAAGGAGTAATTTAATTGTTCATTTCTCTATTGCTGGCTCCCGCAGCCTTTCTTCCTCAGATGCAGGTAGATCTGTGATGTTTCAGCATCTTTGGCTATAAAGACTCCAGCCAGATCTATTGGTTATCTAGTTGTTAAGATAAATCAGGTGTTTAAGAAATGATCAAGGTTGTAGCCACAGAAGCATACACACGATAGATGATGTTTTATCAATTTTCTTACACACATGGGCAATACACAAGCCATTTCGCTTAAAGAGCCATTTAAAGAGCTTCGCTCTCATGCAGTGTCCAGAGTGTCATATCTTCTGAGTCTCTGGGTTCCATCAGGCCTCATTTAGCACACAGATCATCAAGCTCAGCACACACACTCACACTAACAGAATATCAGGCACAATACTAACAGTCTGTGACATACAGTAACAATGCCATTTCCTCAAGCTAAGGCTGTTTATTTCTCTTTGTGAAGTTTAGAGACTTTTCTTAAAGGGATAGCTCTGCCAAAAAATAGAAAATAACATTTATGCCTTCATTTGAATCTTGATTGACTTACTGCACATTCTTCCATGTCCAAGCTGCTCTTATATTGAACATAAATGATTATCAGTGAATAATGCTCGTCACACAAAGCTATTAAATGGCTTAAAGGAGTTGAAATATAGCTTACAATCTGCAAAAACTACTTTTATGATGCTTTCTGGAGCTTTTTCCGCCTTTCCATTTGTGTTCCAAGAAAGAAAAGTGAGTGAATCCATGGTAAAAGATTCCTTTAACCATGTCTAAATAAACAAAAACCATCAAAACAATCAATTCCATTGTCTCTTGAAGTATTTTCAGGTGTGTTTCATCTAGATTTTGAATTCAGAAAACAAACTTGTGACCTTTTCTTGTCCTTCCTATCCCTCTCGTCGGTGTCCATCAAACATGCTTTGATTGTGTGTCAAACAGTGAAGTCCCTCTTCAACAATCACACCTAACAATGCTCCCTGCAGTGTCTGTCTGTCTCTCTCATCTTTTCTCTATCTCTCTGCGGCTCTCACTAGAAATGCCTGATTGCATACTGTCTTTGGTGCTCTAAAACAGATGCTAAGAAATGCCAATGCTGAATACAGAGGATATGGGGCTAATCAACATCTACAAAAATAAAAGGTCAAGAGGAAAGAGAAAGAGCATGAAAGAATGAAAGAAACAGAAAGGTCAAGGCCACCAATATCCGGCAAAGATCAGAACATGATGCAAGCCCATCCCCCCCAAAAAAAGTGCAGCAAAAACATTTACGTATGTGAATTAGCCAACTTTTAAATCATTTGATCTGTTAAACAGTCAAATCTAATTTTTCTCTTCATTTAGAATTTTCTGTCATTGTCAGTTGACAAATAGTCTGTCTAGTCTGAAATTATTACTTGGCACCCAGCTAGGGTTAGTAAATGCACACGCATGCCACCATTGGCACATTAGTGATAATAACTAGAGCGATTAACATTATTTATATATTTATTTTCTTTATTTAGCACTGTTAAAACAAGTCACAGAATGAATATTTATGTTTCCTAATGTGCTATACGAGAAGTCATATGATGCAAAAGCACAAAAAAATATCTAAAAGTTCTTACAAGAAGGAAACTAAGCAAGTTGTGTACTTGAGAAGGACTAAAAAAAAAAGACAGATTTATCCACTTCCCTTGCTTTATGTGTCAAAATCCAAAATCTGAGGCTACTTTTCAGGTTCAAGTTTGAAAACAACATATCAGAACTGCAAAGTCAACTCAAGTCAACTATAGATGGGCTTAACAAAAAAGAACCTTGTTACTCCTGAATTCACTGAAAAGATTAAATTAAAAACCGAAATCCCACTTTGAAAAAGATTTGCCGAGCTTGGACATATTTGAACAACTTTCTGCAAAGGTGCAGTTTATGAAACACTTATTTGTATCAGTGCTGATCCAGAATTTTGTCTCCGGTGGGATGTGTGAAACCTAAATCAGCACTCTGACTTTGAAAAGTTTGAAAGGTCTCATAGAAACAGCTTTTTTTGGTGACAGAGTCAGTTATCTGGAAGTGCCTGTAAAGCTAGAGAGTTTCTGATGGAAACTCTACTGAAAACAGAGTCTGACACCATCCACAAACACAACAACTTTCACTGGTGTAGAGAAATCTGACAGAGCTTATGCACTCGCACACACACACTTTCACACACACACCCCCATACACAGTATTCTCACTCCACTGGTGAGGGATTTTTCCATTTGCACCTCTCCTACCCCTATTGTGCTTCACAAATCAGAGCGACAGACAACAACTCTCCTCCGCCCACAGCCCCGCCACTCACCGTGATCCACCTCTCTGACTCTCCTTCTCCCTCTCTGGGGAACACCAGCATAATGCATAAACAAGACCTTCCCTTTATCCTCTCGCTGTAAGCCTAGACGAGAAAACTCAATTTGTATACGCGTGTTAGGAGAAAGAGCAGAATCTCCCTGCTTTGTGATAATCCCTACCCAACGTGCAATGAGCTTTTCTGCTTCTTTTTTTTTTCTGTTATCTCTGCTTCTTTCGGTCTGCAGGTTTGTGGGATTGAAGAGACATGCGAGGAATGGGACATACTGCATTATTACACTTGGATCCATCGTGTATACACTAGAATATCTAATATTGCCAGTCACAGATTCTTGAGGTGCAGATTAAGTGTTCAGATACTTCGTGGGTTGCACACTAAGCCTTGTTGCTCATATGAGAAATGTCATTTGAATTCTGCTCGCAACATGCTCTGATCACATTCTCTCTCACTCTCCATTTAATTTTCCTCTCATTCTCCTCTATACCTAACAAGAAACTAGGCTAAAGCTCCAATAAATTGAAAGAGTTTGGTGTAAAAAGTTCAAGTTCAGTCTGCAACATGCTCTGATTCCATTGCTCACTTTTGTCTATAATGTTACACTCATTCTACACTACACTCATCTAAAACAATATGGAAAAATGAAAAAGCTGGGCATAGAAAAAGGTCATATGAACCTTGGTGCATATGCAAGAAATGCAAGTTCAAGTTAAGCCTGCAACATATTAGAAATCACATGATATATGAGAATTGGTTCAAATAAAACTGATGAAAGCTGGAGTTCAGTCTGCGGCATGCTACAATCTAATTTCTGCTTACTTTTATATACATTTCCACTTATTCTTCACTATAACCAACTAAAATGAAAAAGTGAGAGTGGAGAGTGGAAGGAGAAAAAGTTAGTTTGAGCCTAAGTGCCTATATGAAAACTGGAAGATCAAGTTCAGCCTCCAGCATTCTTTGAACCCACTCAGCTCTTACTTCACCTTTTATTTTCCTCTCATGACACTAAATATGATGCAAAGGCCTAAAACTAGAAAGTAGGTGGTGAAATAGTTAATATGAGCCTTTGTGTTTATTTGTGTGTTGCATATTCAATTTCAGCCTGCAACACATCCAATCCCATTCCCCCTCACTTTACCCATACTCTTCCTGTTATTCTTCACTGTACCTGCCTGAAAAATATGCAAAAGCTTAGAGGGAAAGAACGAGGAGTGCACTGAAGCAGTAATGAACTCTTCAGAAGGAAGTTGAGGATTAATTGATCTGTAGGAGTCGAGCTGGAGGAGAGAATGCTGTAATTAAGCTACAGAGGTTCTGAATGCGGTTTTATAATGACTGCTACAAACACATTCACTCAGAGACGTTCCACATGACATCGCACTCACAAGTAATTGCAGTCTCACGCCACTCTGACAAAGCCGTTTTGCTCCAAGACTGGTGAATTACTGTTTTATTTGTTGAATTTTACTATTTTGTCAATAGAAAGCAGTGCAGTCCTTTGCTATCTCACTATATTAAATATGAACATACAACCCTACTGGTGAAAATGGAAAAGAGTAAAAAGTGGTGTTTAAACATCTGCACCATCCAGCCTTGCATGGTAACTGGACTGTGTCCAAAAATTTATACTATACAAAATTTCTGTGTATGTGTGATACACTATTAAAAGGCAGTGAAAGTTGTTGGGATCTGCTTATTTAATGAATATTTATTTTTTTACATCCATTCAGTCAGGTCAGACCATCTACCAGCACTAATGCTTTAGGCTCGAATGTCTGTGAAGTTGCAAACTTAATTAAAATACCGAACATTCCTGTGTCGGCTTCAATACATATTGTCATTTTTCTAATTTATTCCCTAAGAAATCCATGAATGGCCCCCTCTGCCCACGTAATGAAACAATGACTTTCAACTCTCTCCTCCCTCCCTCTACCGAGTCGACTTTTTCCGTCTGTTAAATTATTTCATCCCTTCAATCTCCTCTCGCCCTTTCAGGCGACAGACACTATGCCTGTATTGTGACAGCACAAATGAACAGTGGAAATCTCATCTCCTATTTGGTGGAGCGAGGTGCTCTACCAATCAAATATTCGCCGCCTTTCACTTTTTCAAAAAGCATTTGAAGGAACACCGTCAGAGTTTTAGAAGCCAATTTACATCCTTATCTAATGTTAATCTCCATGATTTTTGAGCCCAACAAATCAGCTGTAATTGGTGGTTTGCTATCAACTGAAATCATACTTAAACAGCAGTGACGCAGAGAAAATTTCAACTTTGCAAAGTTGACACACACCAAGAACATCACATATCTAAACAACACCTTTAAAGGGACAGTTCACAAAAAAACAGACCGTTAACTATGATTTTTGCCTCCAACTCCTAATTTGCTGCTTATTAATAGTTAGTAAGGTAGTTGTTAAGTTTAGGTTTTGGGTAGGATTAAGGATGTAGAATATGGTTATGTAGAATAATAAAACTGTAAAATAAAGTGCAAAATACTCCTTTTTTTTGTAAACTATTGATTTAAAACACCTGTACAACCTCAAACACAAAAGCTTATAGAAACAGAAAGGCAGAGAGTATTTCTTGCGTTTTATTTCACTTTTTTTAAACTTGTGGCTTAAAAAGGGGTTTGAAACTTTTTGTCAAGAAAAAAAAACCTGTCTGTACTTCTCAATGGTGTGAGAAGCATCTGCCTCTCACCTCTCTCCCTCTATGTGTCCTTCACTTCTCTTTTCTTAACACGTTGTGCTCCCTCTTGATCATTTCACAGAGTGTGTGTCTCACAGGGATTGCTTAAAGAAAAAAGAGGAAAAGAAAAACAAGAAGGGACACACAACTGTCAAGCACCACAGATTGAAACTGCAAGGTCATTTTGAAGAGTGAGAGAAGAGGGGAGATAAAGAGACGCTCCCTGGCATGTCTGTCTCACTCCAGCAGGGTGTGTATGTGTGTGTGTGTAGCAAAGAGATGCTGAACAAAAAGAAGCAGCTCTAACAGGTGAATGATACATAGTTAAGCGACTCTTCACCCTGATGACTTCAGGGGCTCCTCTCCATCATCACCCTATTCACTCCTTCCATCCTATTCACACTGCACCTGCCGGCCCCTCGGCCCCTCCATTTAGCTTCTCCCCATCCCCTCGCTCACCTTGTAGCTCCCCACTTTTGCTGTAGAGTTCCCTCCGCTGTTCTCGCAAGTACGCGCTCATGCTAATGGCATGAGAAGAAGACTCAAACCTGCAAAAAGAAGTCATCAAAGGTCAAAGATCACATAGGAAAGCAGGTCAAGGGTTTCCAGTTTAGTTTAACCTCAAATCAAATGTGGATTGTAAACCCAAGAGTAAAGAGAAAATGGCTTCCCATGAGGCACTTAACACAGCCTATTCATTTGGTTCTTGTCTACTGTTACCCTTCCTAGTCCAATTATATTCCTGAATTACCCTGCATGAGCAAACTTACTTGAATAAAGACTGTTTGGGTCGTAGAGGTTTCTTCTTGGCGAAGAACGCTCCGAAGTCTCCGCCGGTGCTGGCGTAGGACAGCTGGGCGGACGGCTCTGCGGCGCTACGGGTGTTTTTGACATCTAAGTAGTCCATTAGCAGCACCTAAGAGAGCATAAGAGCGGGTTTTGACTGACACTTGCAGTATTTTAATGTTCACTCAGTCATACATTAAAGTAAACATCCAAATTCATTTCACTTTTTGACACTTTAAGTAGCTGTTCCACTAGACGTACTAAACAGCTAGTGATAAACAACTTATTAGTGCACTTGCTGGCACTGCATTTTGTAAACATAAGCAGGTTTAGAATTGGGAAGGAACGGTCGATTAATCCAAGGATTTTTTTAACTTTTTGATGTCAAGGACATCCAAATGAGATGATTCACTTGTGAAAAGACTGCTTTCTAAATAAAAAGGCAGCTGTATTATTTCATGTGTATACAGAAATCATAAATCATTTATACTGTGAGAAATAATTATACACAGTTAAAAATAATATATAATAGAATGTTATACACAAAAATAATTACATATTACCTTAATAAATTAGTCAGCATTTATTGTAAGTTAAATAATGAAATATTTATTATTTTTTATGAAGCTGAAAGCATATTGTTTTCTCTCCACTATTAGATTAATGATATAAATATACACTGCTGTTCAAAGATTAGGAGTCAATAAAACATTTATTTAATCAAAACCGAAAAATACAGAAAAAACCTTAACATTGGGAATTTTTTCTACAATTTTAATACATTTATTTTAAATATACAGATATATTCATATATTTCAGTTGCCACATGATCCTTCAGTTTAATGATTTGGTGCTCAAATACCATTTTATTATTATCAATGTTGAAAACAGTAGTGCTTCATTCATTTTCAAAAGATCAGTTTACATTTTTTTCATTATTGTTTGAAAAAGTTGAACTGCATTTAGTAACAATTTAATGTATTTATTGTCCCTTTTTAATTGATTTGATACATCCTTGTTAAATAAAAAAAATATTGTCTATTAATGATTAATTAATTGCGGACACCAAACTTTTGAACTGCAGTGTATAAACCTGAAAAACCATATTTTCAATTCATTCAGATTCATTTGTGTAAGATTTAAACACCCAATATTGTTCGAACATTGTTCATAACATTAACTTTAAAAGCTCTAAAATACATTTTCTAGTTAAGTTATGTATACCCCTAGTCACTCTCGAATTACTTAACTGCATCAGTTTGAACCAATCTGTTTCTAGGTCTGTCTCAGGCCCATCTTTCCCGGCTGTCTGTGTAAATTCCAACGCCTGCCATGTCCGCCAGCAAAATCCCATTAACTCTGATTAAAACTGCACATCCGAGTTCATGAATATCCCATTCAACACTATCCATAACCATTAAGGGAGGTTCAAACAGCTGCAAGAGGACTGAACAAGAAGTTCAAGTAAACTTTTCCACAAATTAGCAAGCCATTTCCAATGGCTCCATAATTTAGTGAAGCAATTTGCTTAGTCTATTTCTAAATCCCAGCTGCAAAACAGTCCAAAGTGGAGATGGAATTAGGAAAGGACAGATGGAACTACATCTGACTGATAATAGCATAATTAAACAGAGATAAGAAGGGAACGGTCTATGAGAGGAGGGGAAGCCTCATCAACAGCCATTCCTCAACCCACAGACAAGTCCAATCCAGCCAGGCCGTTACAGTCATGTCAGATTATTAATTACTAATGCCCATCTGATCCAGTGATGGAACGGGTCTCGCATGTAGACCCCCAACTTAATTAAATGCCAGCGTTTGCCTGATGAAGGAGTCTGGACCCACTTCAGTGACCTCGGAGAAGGGAACACGTAACTTTTAAGGCAATTAACCATGGAGGATGAATGGACGGTGGGAAGAAGAAAGAGAGAGAGATTTCATGATGACAACAGTAAACACAGGAAGGGGGACAGATGGAGAGAGATGTTCAAGAGAGATTATGAAGTGATAAGTCAGCAAATTCATCCCAGCAGAGCAAATTACTAAATTCCTGTGTAGTACAATGCAATTTATTCTCAAGTTCCCTTCATATGGAGCTGATTTTTTTTTTACTTATCACTTTATTATCCAATCAATGTGCCGTACAACAGAAATTTGTCTTTGACACTGGCATAAAAAAGACAAATTAGATAAAAAAATGGATGGAAGTCTAACTATCTATCCCATATATATATATATATATATATATATATATATATATATATGGGATAGATATATATATATATAGAGATATATATATATATAGATATATAGAGAGAGAGAAAGAGGCTGCATATCACTGCATAAATGATTTTTAATGTTTTATTTATTTATTTTTATTGGAGTATGTTTTACAAGAAAACAATTTCAGCCCTTCTACTTTTAAAATTTTAGGTTCAGTTGAATTTGTAAGTGATTATATGTGAAATTTAATAACAATTTTAAGTGGATACTGTAGAGTTCAATTTTCCAGTTGATGCTGCCTAGAATGGATGTTGTAAATACTGGTCATTTAATTGGTAATTAATTCAATCCTAAATCCTCAATATCACTGTCCAAATGGTTGGCAATATCCTTTATGCTTTATTGCTGGAACAACAGTAGCAGTGGTGTAGTTTTATCACGCTTTAGCATGAATTTACTCTTCATGGTTTGTGTGTACAGCAAGTGCATGAAAATATTTGTTGTGAGACATTTAAAAGAAAAAAAAAAACACAGGAAGATGAAGCGAGGAAAACCTGAAGACAGGACTCATTATACCACCAACACAGCCAGCAAGGTCACTTTCACTAAAACGCCTCATGCCTCATCAGAAGTGCCTTCGTCCCCATTATAATGTGGCTTATTAGAACAGCCTTCATTTTTCCCGCAACAACAGAGATGAAGCGTGGGCAGCAGCAGTGCTGTGTCCATTTTAAAACACCAAACAAGTAGGTGGAAACAACAGAGGCAGCTCAGCCAACAACACAAAGAACCCTCGAATGACACTGGCAATAAAACATGCAGAACAAACTGCTGATCTCCAGCAGGAACGTCTGAAAACACCACATCAAACAGAGACAAAGAGCGGCCCACTTATGATTTATGCCGCCCATGGATGGACACAAACTAACAAAAGACCTGTTTTACATTACTGTGAAATCTTATAGCCGTGTTGAGAGGGCAGCTAATACATGCACCAATCTGTGTCTACATCAATAAAAACCTGCACAAAGAAAACCTAAGGATGGGTCGAGATGACTAGCCGGATCTGAAAATTGCCATTGACTTTTCTCAGGAAAACATCCTCCAAATGACCTCAAAAGGAGAACAAAACAGAATAAAATCACCAGTTTGAGCAGCAATAACGTGATGGACACACTCTGAACCCTTCCATTTCCGGACATTCGCTTCACAGGCCCTCTTCTTTATTGGAGCCTTAAAGACTAGGTTGTTTTAACAGAAAAGAAAAATCAATATTCATGGCCTCTTCCAAGAAAAGACCAGCTTGAAAATGGGCTTGGGAAACAAGAGCCTGTGAGAAACAGCAAATGGCTTTTCACACCAGATAATAAACACAGAGCACACTGGCTGGATTTGTGATGTGCACGAATGCGTATCTGCTTCCTTCCGACTGGCCTGGAAAACCAAGAGTTAATCTTTAGTGAACCTTTAAACCCAGCCCCTTGTCTTTGAGGACACATTCTCAATTTAATGAACAGCGAAAAGCAGCACTCATCCCCTCTATTAGCCGCAAATCAAGCTAATTAAAGAAGAAAAACAGCATTGAAGGATGTGCAGGTGAGCACCTGCTCTCTGATGATAGACGTTTGCAGAGTGCTTTAAGAAATGAGGGAAATAAACAAAGCTTCCTGCCTCTCGTCAACCCCTCTTGAGATTACGAAGAAAACGCAGTTGTTATTCCATAGTTTCCAGGAAGGAGCCTGACACCAAAACATGACCATTTCTAAATGTTTTTAAAAATGTGGTGCATACATGACCTTTATAACTCTTTAAAAAACACAAAAACAACCTTTTTTTCTTACTCATTTCAGTGCAATTAAAAAATGTATGACCTGACTGACAATAAAGCTATAATCGTTATGGTGGAGGTGCGTAATGAACCTGGTATTCTGTCTCCATGGATACCTTACCATTATTCATAACAATAAAAGCGCACAAAACAGACAAAGAACAATCTAATAATGATGCTTTACATTATGCCATTGATCTTGGATGCATCCAGCCGAGGTAATATGTTAATATGACACCTCAGGTAGAAAGAGAAATGACAGGTTGATTAAAAAGTTGATTAATCAATCGTTTTGTAATTTTATGCCTACATTTCTAGCATGCTATATCATCAGATTTTCACTTCCATATTTTTATATACAGTTTAAAAAAGGTAAAATTAGGAGAATTTTTCTTCTGATCTGCAGCTGATCCAAGTATATGTTAGCAGGAAGTCAGGTGCTTATCAACTGTAATCACTCTGGAAATGTCTTTAAGTGCATTTGGTGAAGGACTCAGTGTGTTACAATGTTACAAATGCAAAGTAAATATGCAAAAGGCACCGCTATGGAGTAATTATAACAACACACCTGCTATAAGTCCTGTGATTGATTTAGTTAATGCTTCTCACATAAAGAAAAGTCTAGGTCTCCAGCATTTTTTTGTTTCTGAAAAAATAATCTGCTTAAGTTTCAAATATGTAATGCCAACTTTAACCAGAATCAATGAGAGTAAATTAGCTTGAATCTTTCAAAGGTTAAATATAAGTTTTAGATTGGAGACTAAGATGGGCCTTAGTGTTGATCATTTAAATGATAGGAAAGTGTCCAGAAATAGAAAATAAAAACAGAAATATTAGAAATAAACAGAAAATATTAGAAATAGAAATACAAACAGAGAAAGGTGATAATAAAAATAATTTGAAAACAGTAAAATAATCAAATTAAATACGAAGAAGAATTAAAAACACAACAAAAAAAACAAAAATAAATAGAAGGCAAGACAAGACAAAACAAGACAAAATAAAACAAACCAAGACAAAACAAAACAACAAAAACCAAAAATCAGCAAAACAAACCAAAAACAGCACAAAACAAGACAAAACCAAACAGACAAAACAAGCTAAAAATAGACAAAATAAACCAAAAACAACACAAAGCCAAACAAAAACAAACCAAAAACTAGACAAGACAAAATAAAACAAACCAAGACAAAATACAGCAAGATAAAAATGAGTGTGAGCCTCTACATTAAAAAAAAAAAAAGATTTGTTCAAGTCTACTGTAAGACATAGGAAAACAATCCCTTCCCTCAAGAGGGTGAATAACCTTTCTTTAAAAAAAACAAGCTGACCTCATCAGTGATACTCTGTGAACACTATGGATTCAAAAGCCTCACTGATCATTTTCTACACATCATCGTCCATTGTATCCAGCACTTCTGAAATATTCTAATTCAATAGATATATCGCACCGAGAGGTCAGTGCTTGGAGCAGCATCTTGTTACGACTGGGTCATTAGCATTCTCGTCAGTGATACTCGGTATAGTCCACTACGGGCGTTGCTATTACAGAGACGCACATCACAAAAGAATGCATAATTACTGTCGTAATTAATGAACATAAGAGTGGCGCTTTTCAAAACAACCAGCGTGCCTCGACCATAAAGCCTGCGGGGGAAAGAGGAACGTTGGGCTTTAAAACATGGAAATGAACTGTTATGATCATTAACCCTGTGGTGGAAATCTTTCAAATCCACAAGCGATATGCAAGCCGTGGCCAGATACAATAGATCATTTAGACTGGTACACAACAGCTCATTTAGAGGCCATGTGTCTGTCTATCTCGCCGACATGAAACAGAAGCACTTTGCCTCTCCCTCCGCTGCCAGACTAATCACTGTCAGGGCATGAAACGCCTCACTAACACTGTATAATCCAATTACTCTGAGGCTGTGTGGCTCCCACTAAATCTAAACAAGTTGTCAAAGTGGAAAGTTTGCAATTTCCTTTCTTTTTTCCCCCTTTCACGCTCTTGTTCCCCTCACCCTCTTACCCATCACTCTTGGGCTCAAGTCCATGAGGCTTAGGAGGAGATTATAAGCAGCACAATCATTTTTAGCTTTTTAAAGTGATATAAAGTCTTTCAGTTGTCTGATGAAAAATATTAGTGTGAGACTTGGTAAGAACTTAGAAATATTATACACACACACCACAACTCAAAAGTTTGGGATAAGTAAGTCATGAAATATTTTTAAAGAAGAAAATTCAGAAAAAAACAATAATAATGCAAAATGTTATTACAATATAAAACACTGGTTTTTATTTTAAGATATTTTACAAAATTCTTTATTCCTGTGATGCAAAGCTGAATTTTTATCAGCTGTTACTCCAGTCTTATGTGTCACATGATCCTTCAGAAATCACTCTAATATGCTGATTTATTATTAGAATTATCAATGTTGGAAACAGTTGTACTGCCAAATATTTTATTATTTGATGAATAACAAGATAAAAAGAACAGCATTTATTCAAATTATAAAAGTTTTCTAACAATGTAAATCTATGCTATAACATTTTATTAATTTAACACATCCTTGGTGAATAAAAGTATTAATTTCTTTCAAAAAAAATTTACTGACCCTAAATTTTTGAACAGTAGTGTATATTCTGATCTTTTTAAGCTTTTATTGATCAAAATATCCTGAAAAAAAATATCACAGGTTCATATTAAGAACGGTTTTCAACTCTGATAATAAATCAGCATATTAGAACGATTTCTGAAGGATCATGTGACGCTAAATAATTCAGTACACAACAATAACATTCTCTACTGGGATGACAGAATCACATTAAGAATACATTATAAAAGCTATATCTACAGTATATACCACCAGTTTTATGCATTCTTCTGTGGTATTTCAAGGGATAAAATAATGTAGGATAATAGGTCTGTCAGTGGCAAACACTTTTAAGTCAACAACAACCCTAAAAGGCAATAACTATTTACACCACACACTCCTAAAAACCCTGCATTGCCTTTTACCAACTACGTTTACAAGCTTAACATGGATTTTAACAATATCAGACTTTTGCTCTCTGGTCTTCAAAAATGGCCTAGCCACAGTTCGAAGAGTCAGGATCTAAAAGGAATAAAGATTACAAAATGTCCATGCCATGGCCTTCATGTCTTCACTGTAATGGAAAGGATAATGTGATTCCTGTCTCCCACAGGAACAGAGAAAACTTAGAGACAGAAGTACGGTATTAAGATAGATAGATAGAAATACAAGGGTGTACAGGGGTCTCATTTTCACCTATGAGAGAACAAGAGGTTATTGTAAACGTAACCCAAAAAAAAAAAAAAAGACACCAAGAACATCAGGTGCATTAGTGCATGAGAACAGGACCATCATTCTCACTTGAGACTGAAGTTTACGTAAGTCACACCTGAGAACACAGTCCCACAATCAGCGCCTGAGATAGAACTCAAGAGTGTCATGAGGGGAAAAAAAAAGTGACAGAAAATAACAGACAAAAAACGAGAAAAAAAACGAAAGGCCAGCAAAGGGAAAGAAAATGAAATTAATGAAAGATAAAGAAAGCAACAGAAAATGAACAAGAGAAAAAAGAAAATTTGTATGTGTCCCATCATCTTCATTTTAAAGAGAAAAAGCTGCTTTTTTCTATAAAGAGAACACAGAAAGAAAAGCAGTGCCTTTAGAAGATGCTGTGCATTTTTATGATGGTTCAGATTCAGGGCTCTAGTACTTAATCTCAGGGGAAGCATCTATATTTGAGCATGTGGACCAGTCTGAACTGACAAAACGCTGTCGGAGTCAGGGGAAGGGAAGGGGAGATCAGAGGAGACTTCAAAAAGATGGGATCAGGAGGAGAGAAAAACCACAAATGATTAGGAAAAACCTCCTCTACCTTAATGAAGATTCTCATCAAGGGCTTACATTATCTCACACCGTGACCACAGGAGACACCGCAGCCCCTGGCAACCAGCCCGCTTGAGGAGGGAAGCACACTTAATACCTGCTATTTTAGCAAAGCCAGGATGGCTGTGTGTGCTGTAGGAACACTTCCACATCCCGTGGCCTTAGGTTTTTGGTTTTCTTTAATTTTAACCACCGCTGTAACTCATTCTACCTCTTTAAAACAAAACAATATGAAAAATGTCATTCCGTCTTTCATTCAAAAGACAAAATGAAAAAAGATAATTTCCTTCTTTCATTAAACAAACCAACTCAGAATTATTGTTTACGAATCAAACTACCCTGGTCATCCAATACTACCATTCCATTTTTTTAAGAAATTAAAGAAATGAATACTTTTACATTAAAAATATGTGGGGGTGTTTTTTGTTTTTTTACAAATTTTTAAATACAGTTCTGGATTCTGTTTTTTTATTTGTTTTTTAAATTTTTCTAGACTGGTTAGATTACATTTTATTAATAAATAGCATATCTACCAAATTGAAATCATGAAATTTGCACAATTTAACAGCAATTTAACAGGTTATTAAATATGCCATTTAAAGGCATTTTAAAACAATTTATTTTCTAAAAATCTAGCTTCATTTTTTATAGATTTCTGTGTCTTCCATTAATTTTCTGAATTCTATTTGAATGATTTCATTAAATTTTAATGAACAAATTATTTTATATATAGAAAAAATTCCCTATAAACACTGTTTATAATAAATGTATTAAATTTAGCTTTGATATATGATTAGAATCTGATAAAATAAAAAAAATATTATTTTAAATTGCAATAACATTTCACTGTTGTATACTACTGTTTTTACAGTACATATGTATACAACAAACTATATTATCTATCTATCAATCTATCTATATATATATATATACATACATACATACATACATACACAGTATATCATGTTTTCATTCAAAGTCATATTCATTGTAGATCTCTACAGAGCTACAAGCTGAAGCAAAGGCTCAAAATAGACAAATTAATCTGTTGCTAGCTAGACTGTGAGGTGCTTGTGCTAATGAATGCCGAAAAAAGAGGCAGTACACACACACACACACACAGTTAAATGCATATTTTGACTTCTGTAGTCAACTCTCAGGAAGATGCGCCTCGTTACTTAAGGTCTACAAAGAGCTCAGCAGGGCCTTAGCAACAGTTGGCAGGGCCAAGCTTGTTCTTTCGTTACAAGTCTCTGCAGACTGCTTTAAAAGGACGAGTAAAAAAAGACAGGAGGAAAGTACAAGGTCACAGTCTGACTCTTCACCCTGTTTGATGGAGTGATGACAAACCCATTTACTCATTCCCCAGCTGTACCTCCACTCCCATCTCTTTCTCTCCCTCCTTCTCCTGATGCCTGTCTCTACAACTGGATTCTCTCTAGCAAGCACTGAAAAACAATGATCTAAAAGAGCACACATGGAATTATATTCAGAAAGAGAGAGAGAATGCCAAGAGATGGAATTCTTTAAGAAAAGAAAAACAGTGAATACGGAGAATAAAATGAACACGAGTAGGCTTGGAGGTCTGATATTTACAATGTCTTTCAATCAGAATTTTCAATTAGTTTGACCATCTGTACCTAAAGCAGTTATAAAATTACTTGAGAAAATAATTCTAGAAAGATGCAAGTCAACATTTCTGATCCAGCAGAAGAACCACAGTAAATCACAAAACAAATCTGAAATGTAAACATATGCTTCGCATGTGAATAAAACCTGCAACAGGGTTTCCAGCAGGTGCTTTTCAAACACACAAACAGACACACAATGTTGGGCCTCACGTAACCTTTGAGAGATTCTCAAAGGTTACATGAACAGCTGGCAATCTCACCTGCCTCAAAACACACACTAAAAAGTCAACATTTTCCAATTAACACACTCCAATTAAACATGACCCTTGGGATGAGCTAAAGTACATTATTCACAAAACTTCAGTCATACATTCTTCCTCCACTATTATCACCTAAATAGAAGAGACACAAGAAACAGCTAAAAACTGCACAGAGCCCTTCTGTTTATTAGTAATTAACTACACACTTATCTGTAAATAACAGTTAATAGCATGAATCTGCTTTGAATAACAGCTTGAAAGGACGAAAGTGGCAACACTGGGTTTTGGCCAAGTAGCTGATATGAATTATACGTTGAAGAAGGTGCTTTGATTTGTTTCTAATACATTGCATTGTGGTGGCTAGGGTATTACTGTATAGTGCATAGATTCCAGTGTAATCTTTTAGATTGCAAATATATCATCCTGAATCTGCTTTACTTAGTGACACTGCAGGGACTGACCTGTAGGACGGTCTGGATCTTGGCATAGACATCAGCCTGCTCATAGAGTTTGATCCCTTCTTGGGCTCCACTGCGAGAGATGACAATCTGCTGCAGGTGACTGAGAACCACACTGTGAGCCTGGGCCACGGCATTCAACTTATCAAACAAAAGCTCAAGCAGTTCCAGCAACAACCTGAAGAGGGCGATAGAGAGAGAGAGAGGGGGGAAAAAAATAACAATTCAAAATGGATCTAAAAAAAGAATAATTTATTTAACACATGCTTTGAATACTGTAATTGTACTTAAGCTAGAGAAAATATTATCCGGTTAAAGTGCAGCAATGACAGGGTGAAACAAAAAACAAACTACTCCTGAAAGTAGTCTATATTCTGTATATTTTAAATACATCAATTTTTACAATAAACACTGGACTATCATTTTTTTTTAACCAGTTTTCAGAAAGCAGAATGAAACTAACATTATCACATTCGACAAATGCGTTTTAAATATGTCATTAATTATTTTGTTTTGAGTTGATGTTAACTTTGACAGCCCTAAAATATACATTGTGCTAACCTTTTTCATTTGTCTGTTTGTTTGCAGAACCCCCAGCACCCTCTTGTGGCCCCTGGGCCCCAGTTTGAAAACTCCTAATCTAGAAGTGTTCCAAGACAAAGCCACTACTGCAGTCAGTCTGGCTGTCAGAAATCCCTCTACATCACTAAAACCGAGCCAAAAGCGGTCCATTCTTTGTTACTAATGAACATGACAGCAGCAGGGTGCTGACAGAATCTCCCTGTTGAGCAGCGGCAGCTGTTCACCAACAACAATTAGCAGCATCTGTCAAACTCTCTGGGTCCTCTAGGAGGACATACATCTGTCTGACTTTTATGGAGTTTACTCATTCGTCCCAGTAAAACGAGGCAGAAGAAAACACTGGTAGGTGGAACGAAGAGGTTGGAGGTGACAGCATGATGTAGGGTATTAGGATTGCTGGGAGGTGGATGGCAGGAAGATGATGGATGGTCATATGAGGGACGGTGCATGATAACACATGTTAAGCCTGATTTACAGAGGACAGGAGATGACCCTTGACTTGACTCAACATGTAAACACATATTACACAGGACGACATTTTTTCATACAAACACTGCAGAAAGCCAAGACAAAGCATGAACAAAGAGGTCATGGTTTGGCTGGTTAGCATGGGTTAGTTGGTCAATGCTGCAACTGCACTGCCTGGCTCTAAACAGCATCTTTTTTCAATCGATGGCCATATTCAGACTATTCTTATACATCATAAAAAAAGAGAAAATAATAAGAAAATCTATAAATAAATGGAAAGAAAAATCAATTAAAGGGAGGAAAAAAACAGCGAGAATGAATGAACAAATGAGCGAATGAATGAATAAGTGAAGAAAGGAAAGAAAAATAAATTAAAGAGAGGAAGAAAATGGATGGATGGATGAATGAATGAATGAATGAATGGGAAGAAAATCAATTAAAGGTAGGAAAAAATAAAACAGATGAAGAATACATAAATATTAAAAAATAAAAGAATAATAATGAACAAATAAATAAAAGGGAAGAAAAATAAATAACTAAATCAATAAATAAAAATAAAAATAAATTAAAGGGAGGCAAAAAAGAGGAAAGAAAGAAAGAAAAAGAAGAAGAAATAAACAAACAAACAAAAAAATGTAAATAAATAAAAAGGAAGACGAAATAAAATATAAAAAATAAATAAATAAATAAAGGAAAAATCAATGAAAGTCATTTATAAACAAATAAATAAATGGGAAAATGAACAAAAAGGAAGAAATAAACTGAATGAATGAATGAATGAATGCTCTTATGTGATTAAAATCATGAACGCACACATCAACAATATAATATGAAATAAAAGTATGTATAATATGATCTGATTGGCTGAGACTTTGGCACTTTTCACAAAACTCACTACAATCTTTGTCACATATTGTCTGGTTAGAAACATGTAATACATACTTTTCTCAGTGGACTGTAATGCAGCAGTGACTTCATTTTTCTGTTGAGGTTTCCATAGAAACGGAGCCCTACCTCAACTTTCACGTTAGCACAGACATAGTCACACAAGTAAACACTGAAACTGCTGTATGGTTAAAAAGGGACCTTATTTCCACTCAGGTCATTTGAGTGATTTCATTTACAGTAAACACTGGCAAAGGTGGTTTACTTTACAGGAAGCAGATTTATGTACTGCCATATTAATTCAGCAGTGCTTTTTGTGTTATTTATTAAGGTACTTACACTGTATGACACTTTAGTGCACTCATATGAAACGCACACATAAAACCATTTATCTTACATATTACTAAAGTTTCTAATCATAACCGTCAAAGCTTTCAAAGAAAAGCCCTTGTTTATTTCATTAAAAGCACACAATGAAAAGTCACCAGATATTTTCTCACACCCTAGAAGCTCACATGAAATAAAATAAAAAGAGCGGAGGGGAAACATTAAAACCCACAGAATGGCTGTGGGAAAAATAAGTGATTGAGAGTTCATTTTCGCCTTGGGTAAAGAGCGTTTCTTTAACAGCCTTCATTATCTGTCTTTTCTTTCCTTGCTTTTGTTTTTCTCCGTTAGAGCCGATGCTTAAGCAGACACTAGCCATGGCTGGCTTTTATGGATTACACCATTTCTGGAAATGAGGGAGGTATGAATGGCACATGACAGATGAGAGCATTGATCCAGCAAGCCATCATCGGGTAAAGTGAGAGAGAGCGCAATAAAGAAGGAAAACAATGGAAACCAATCACACTTCAGTACAAATGCCTTCCAAAGTGCTTCCCTTAAAAACAAAATCACTGCGAGAGGGAGAACTACATCTGAAGTGACTGTCATTGGCAGTTTTAATTTCCTACATCATTAAGAGGCTAGCATGAAATCAAAACTGATCCCATTTACTTCTAAATGATTCTCTCCCTCTGTATGATTTGTTAGTGCATGTTAATGTAAATACATTGGTTTTAATAATCTTCAAGAGCCAACTGGTCATAATAATAATAGTCAATCGAGAGCAAACTGATAAAATCCAGTCTTTCCTTACGTTATGTAGCTGCATTAGGAACTATATCACGTTAAAAGAATTTGTTAAAACTATGGATTCTTCAAGCAATCAGCCATCGAGCAACTGCTGAGTATGGTCATGCCTATTTATGTGCTGGTATTTTTCATAAATATAATTCAAATAAAAAATATGAGATTTGGAAATACGTAAGAATTTCAGACTCAAAAACACTTCCCAGTGTTAATTTGTGGAAATGCATTTATTTGCTGTTTGAATTAAATGTCTTCAAAGGGATAGTTCACCCAAAGATGAAACTTGCCTCATGATTTACTCACCCTCAAGCCATCCTAGGAGTATGACTTTCCACCAGTTATATTAAAAAATGTCCTGGCTCTTTCAAATTGTATAATGGCAGTGAATGCGGTTTTGAACCAAAATTAACTTTGTTCATCCATCATAAAAAGTACTCCACATAGAAAAGTCTTTCTGAAGTGAATAAATGCATGTGTAAGAAAAATATTCATATTAGGATGTAGGACGTAGTCTTACTGTAGTGTCATCTCTGGTGAGAAGTGACAAATGTGGAAGCGCAGATGAGAGAAAAAAACCCCCAAAACATCACACTTCAATATAAGCCAACTTGGTTCTCGTGAGACTACTATATATTTACCTGAGATGACACTCTCATTTTTGAGAGAACGATCCCTTAAGTTTGTTTTAAAAAAAAAAAATAGTGGTATTTTTTGTGCTTGTCTACTTATCTTAATTATCATGTAGTATTCTGTCAATCAATAAACTAAGAAACAGTAGTATGGCGTATGACTTTACTTATTAATATTCCCTGCAGACTGCACATTTTAATTGACGCTACTAGCTCCATCTTTCCATTAGCTTTTACCTGGGCTGGTTGTCCTGTGCCAGGTTCTCTCCTCTCTGGTAGGCATGGTCAGCGATCTGAGTGGTGGATCTCTTGAGGATCTGCTTGAGCTCAGGCTCCAGACGCTCCATGATGGCTTTAATGGTTTCCGGGATCTTCTTGAGTTTGGCAAGAGCTTTAATCAGGATCCCCATGAACGCTGCACTGTTCTCCTCTGGGTCTACGTCCAAGTCCTCTTTCATCTCTTGCAGCTCACGCACTGCGCAAACACACATACAATCCTTCAAAAACACTACAACAATATACAATTACAGCAGCATGAAAATACTGAACAGTTTATGGAACAGCCACTGTACATAAATATAAGCACAACCTTACAGCAAACAGATGGCAGTAAAAGTTTATGATATGGTTTGCTAATTGTTAAATCATTAAATATTACAAAGCTATTAATCAGGTCACTATTGTGCATTCCAATTTGAATATATGAATAAATATGAATATGCCCTAACAATCTGTTAGTGCAGATTTAAAATAATAATGTTATTAATTTATAATGATGTTTTCCTCAGAGAGATTTTACAGGTAAAAAGGTTAGTGATGTCAATGTAAAGTAACATTAATATATTGATAATTAAACACCAATTGTAGAAAATCTTTATTAGGTTTACTTGAACCTACAATGCCTGGAATTTAAACACATTTAAAGATATTGCTGACAATGTTTTAGGGCCACGTTTTCATAATTTCATAATTACAGTATTTCCTCCCTTCTCGTCATGACATCAGCACAATCCTTAAATAAATCCGCACAACACACCTCTCCATCTTCACTTGCTCAACAGAGTGATCGCACAGTGAAGTGTTTATTTTTCTGTCTGCTAATACCCTCAAATCCAATGACTGTTTAAAATGGTTTTAATGTTTATGGCAAGTTAATGGGCTCAGGTTTTTCTTCTCCCCCCCTCAACTGTAGCTTGCTAAATAATTACTACAATTACCACCGACAAATGATGTGCAAAAGGCCATTAGACAAAATAGGCGACAAAAGGGAAACATCTTCCACAGCAGGGGAAATGTTGTCTTGATGGCGTCACCCTATCAAACATAAAGCACTGCGACAGCAATAATTGCGAGCGTTTCATGTAATGTGAAGAAAACTGCAGCCGGAGCAAGAATGACTCTAGTCAGTGTGAATTAGAGAGATTTCTACCTGCTTTAGTAAAATTGGAGCAAATAAGAACAATTAAAGGGTGAGTGAGTATCTAAAGTGACAGACAGACGGATGCATACACAAACAGATAGGGTTGTCCCTAGTTGAAGAGATAGATAGATTCTATTAATTCATGGATGGACAGATGAACAAACAGACAGACGGATGGACGGACAGACAGACAGATGACGAATGAACAGATAGGATAGAAAGCTGGATAGAAGGACAGATGGATGAACAGATAGACAGATGGCCAGAAGAATAGACACACAGACAGATAGGGTTGTTGATAGTTAAAGAGACAGATAGACGGACAGACAGACAGATAGCTCTGATAGATTTTGATCACTGACGAGCTACACAATATCGCGTTCAAAATGGAAATGAATCGCTTCCAATTCTGAAGACGAGCTCATCAGTGATCTACAGCTTCGAGTCTTAACAGACAGACAGGCAAAGAGAGACAGATAGACAAATGGAAGGACAGACAGACACACAGATTGATAGGTAGATAGACAGGCAGACAGATAGACACGCACACAGACAGACAGACAGACAAACTGATGGATAGATGGATAGACAGACAGACGGATAGACACACACACAGACAGATGGACAGACTGATGGATAGATGGATAGACAGACAGACAGATGGATAGACACGCACACAGACAGACAGACAGACATACAGACGGACGGACAAAAACGCACACAGACAGACAGACGGATCGACACGGACACAGACAGATGGACAGGCTAATGGACACAGACAGACGGACAGGCAGAAACGCACACAGACAGACAGACAGACGGATAGACACGCACACAGACAGACAGACAGATAGACAGATAGACACGCACACAGACAGATGGATAGACATGCACACAGACAGACAGACAGACACTCACACAGACAGACA
>JAUMHE010000046.1:8373963-8393499 GCA_032359235.1 Enteromius mattozi | reverse complement strand
AGACATGCACACAGACAGACAGACAGACACTCACACAGACAGACAGATGGATAGACACGCACACAGACAGACAGACACACAGACAGACAGATAGATATGCACAGAGACAGACAGACAGACAGACACGCACACAGACAGACAGACAGACTGATAGACAGACACGCACACAGACAGACAGACAGACAGATAGACAGACACGCAGACAGACAGACAGACTGATGGATAGATGGATAGACAGAGAGACAGATGGATAGACACGCACACAGACAGACAGACAGACTGATGGATAGATGGATAGACAGACAGACAGATGGATAGACACGCACACAGACAGACAGATCGATCGACACGGACACAGACAGATGGACAGACTAATGGACACAGACAGACGGACAGACGGATAGACACGCACACAGACAGACAGACAGATAGACACGCACACAGACAGATGGATAGACATGCACACAGACAGACAGACAGACAGATAGACAGACACGCAGACAGACAGACAGATAGACAGACACGCAGACAGACAGACAGACTGACAGACACGCACACAAACAGACAGACAGACAGATAGACACGCACACAGACAGACAGATAGACACGCACACAGACAGACAGACAGACACGCACACAGACAGACGGATAGATATGCACACAGACAGACAGACAGACAGATAGACATGCACACAGACAGACAGACAGACAGACACGCACACAGACAGACAGACAGACAGATAGGGTTGTCTATAGTTTGTAGTAAGAACTGACAGCATGTCTCAGAGATAGTGTGAGTGAAACAGACAGCTGTGGGTAGGTTGGTGGGTCTGATAAGAGTCTCAGAGCGCAGTGGAGTCAGCCCCACACAGGAGAGCACGGATAACAAGGCCCTCACCCCCGCTGTTCTGACAGCGCTGCATGATTAATAATGTGAGAGAGCATCTCATCTGCACCGGTTAATATGCTTACTGAAACATGATGTACTGAGATCATGAAACCTGAGAGTACGTGTTCTTGTGTGTGTGCTGACACACGTCTTTTTTAGAGATGCGTGCAAGTGAAAGTGCAAGTCACTGTGTAATTGTACAAGTAAAAATTGTTATGTCAGAGTATTAGTGTGCATAATACAACAGTCTGCTCAATGTATGTACAATAGGAGTGTGTGTTCACGCAAATGCTTTCAGTAATACAGAAAGCAACAGTCACAAGTCTTTTCTTGTCTGTGGCAGGCCCCAAGTGCCATATTAATAGACACAGTGACACTGGTCAGATGTGTCCTAATGATTTAATTAGCACTTTGAACACTGGCAGACAATATGGAGCACCAGGAACTACAAAATCACCCCTCGCTTTATAACAGCCTGGACACCCGCTGTTCCCTTCAGTACAGCAGAGAGAAATCTATCATTCAAATTATGAGCCACTAAATCAAGTTCTAATTCACTCGCTCTCTTTCTCTCTCTGCA
Source organism: Enteromius mattozi (assembly GCA_032359235.1). Lineage (NCBI taxonomy): Eukaryota > Metazoa > Chordata > Actinopteri > Cypriniformes > Cyprinidae > Enteromius > Enteromius mattozi. The sequence continues at coordinate 8,392,030 of JAUMHE010000046.1, read as the reverse complement.
AAAAGTAGCACTCTATTTCTCTCTTTCACTGGCTAATGGTCACTTTATCTTGTCTTTGGTTTTTATTTTGTCTTTATGTATTGAATACATCAAAATTCGAACCAATTAAATTTTGTATGGCAGATAAATTTGTCCAAAAATTTTTTTTCAGAAAATCACATCCAAAAATATCAGTAACAGCAAATAAATAGTGTACAACAAATACATTGTTTATACACTTTATTGTAAGGTCCAATTCTCGTTATTTTTTTCCTCAAACTCATAATTTTCTGCTTATTAATAGTTAGTAAGGTAGTTATTAAGTTTAGGTATCAGGTAGGATTAGGGATGTAGAATATGGTCATGCAGAATATGTGTACTTTATACGTACTAATAAACAGCCAATATATTAATAATAGGCATGCTAATAAGCAACTAGTTAAAAGGGAGATTTTTCCCTATACTAAAGTGTTACCAATATAACACAAAGTAATTTTTTTTATTTGCAAATGTATATGTATACTATATTTAAACAAAATAAGATAATAATAAAATAAAATATCTGGCATTCAAATTATATATAAATTCATAAATATAATTGTTTTTTTGTATTCATAAAGAATATTTAGCATTTATTTTAAAAAAGCTTTTTGTCCAAAAGAGAAAATATTAACAGAAACTGCAACATATCTATATAACTTATGTGTAAATTAAATTTTATTATTATAATAGTATTGCAATATATATTAAATGTATTGGGAGATGTCTATTTATAGTATATTTACACAAAATAAAATCAGATTTTAAAGTTTAATTTTAATAGATTTGAAATTATAGTTAAATGTACATTTAATAAATTCTAAGAAGTTTAAATGAAATTTGAATGTATAAATATAAACTTTTATGTTTATAAATATTTGTATTTTTATATTAAATTTGTTTATATATTGAATCTTTTATAATAAATATAATATCTTGAAAGTGAATAAATAAATACATAGTTTAACATATATTTTTAATTTTGGTTTTTGGTCCAATGCTTCCAGAATTTTGGTGTTCTTTATGGAGCAGTTATAGATGTTATTCATCCTTCTTCACACATCAGGGTTGTCTTTTTAGTGTCTATTCATTTCTTTTTTTTTTTGTTAATCAGTAATAATTCTTACTGCTGGAAGTTCCAGGGGTGCTAAACTGTGAGGATTCTGTGAGCTTGCGTGGAGTGGACAAAGCGACATCTAAAACAGATGTATCCTTTGAAGTAGCCCTGTAAAAAAAAACAAAAAGAAACACAGATACTGTTACTACCTCCTTCAAAATAGCAACCATTATTAAAGTGACAGCATCTATTGTTTAAACATTCATAAAAAGAGCAACCATGAATGTTTTATGAAAATAACAGAGAACGTTCGGCAAAATCATTGCCATCAAAGTGGCCAGAACATGAAGAATCAAACAAGGTGGATTGCGAAACACATGAGAGAGAGAAAGAAAATGAATAAAAATCCCGGCAGAAAATTGCAGTCGCGTCATGACCCTGACTAATAAATCACTTCTCCTCATGAAAGCGTTGCACTATAATTACATGGCCGTAAACAGAGCAGCAGAAGAGTGACAAACACACACGCACAATTCCGAGATCAAAAACACTATTACAAACAACTCCACACTTCAGCCCTGCGGGGTCACCAACCTGCATTAGCTTAATGCGCTACACCGCTGCGCCTTGTCTAATCTATGAGAATTAGCATTGCAGAGGCAGCGGCAGCGGTTTGCGCGGCTCGCTGACGGAGGGGGTCAGCAATCCCCTGGCGACAATGCATGCGTGGGCGGCCGTGTCACCACCGAGAAAAGCAAAAACCTATTATCATTCCTCTCGTGCTCATCTGCGAGGGTGCGAATGACTTATCTCTGTTTGCGCTGAATGCCGGCATCAGAGCCACGGCGGCCAGGCCCTGTACACAGGGACAGGAAAAGAACAGTCGCAAATCAGCTAATTACACGACACTGGTGAGAAGGAGGCAACAGGGCCAGAGAGGCTTTGTTTACCAACAAGCTAATGATTTAAGACCCTGGTGAACAAAGCCTTCAATAAAGAATTAATATTGTGATTTCCCTTCAAGATAGCGTAATCACTCTGCTTATTAATTAAGCGAAGCAGGACTATGCCGAGATCCAAAAACAGACTTTAGCGAAGATGCATAACGCATTTTCTACGTGTCGCCCCTTTGACTAATTAAAGTTTATTTAGAATGTCAAACTAGCTAGGGTTTACAGCAGCTCTGGCCCATATTTAGGCCTCCTTTCTTAATTAGTCTGATCAGTTATTCTGTCTGGCGTATTCCACACCCTTATTAATGATCAGACAGCAATGACTCATGGGATGTTGGGTTTAAGAAAGCACGTCGCTCTTTTTAAAAAGTACACACACAGTAATTAGATGAGCTGTGCGCCCTGCCACCAGCAACCTGCGAAGGTAAATTAATCTAAAGCTGAGAAATGACTTTGCCGCTCCGAAGGTAATTGCTTTCACTTTGCTGCCACATCCTGAATCAAATGTTTTGAGGAATATGTTTGATATTATTCACGTTTTGTAATATTGTTGACCTACTTTGGGTTTAAATACAAAGCTCACATATCTTTGATCTGAATTGACGCTAGATTTGAATCAAGCAATAAGGATCTAATGAATCACTTTTCAATATCTATATGTTATAGTAGCTCACCGGCTCTTGTCTTTGTCTTTTCCTCGGTGGCTCACGCGGCTGGTGGACTTGATGTAGAGATGTCGATGGAGCTCATCGATTAGCACCAGGTGTATGTTGAGCTTCTTGCTGTGGAGCTCAAGTCGCAAGTCGCTGAGACCCTCCACCTGTAGCAGGGGTCCTTCAAGAGAACCCACTGCTGAGACCTGCAAACACAAGAGCACACTTAAAGGTTCCACCTGCCTTTATGTCGACGTGCAAACGTGTTAAATAATAGGATGGAGCTGAATATAATATAATATTTGGTGACCCCATAAATGTTTGGAGACTAAAAATAAAATAAAGATTAAATTAAATTAAATTAAATAGTAATTGTAGTAGATGTTTGAAATCATTTTACATTTAATCATTTAATTAGTGACTTTTTGAGCAGAATAATTTAGAACATCAACTCCATTTTGTTACATTTTTGCTTGAATAGCACACTTTTTACTAACTTTCACTAAAACTCTTAAAACTTGATATATTGTTATCTTGCACTGTGACTTCATACATTCATAAACATGGTGAAGTATCTGAGTATTTATTAAGGCCACAGTATACTGGTTCGAAACTCAAATCCCAGTGTAGCTTGTTCATTGCTAGTTGCTGAATAAGTGAAGTGTTCCAGGCATATCTATTGTTGTAAAACCTCCTAAATTAGCTGCGCTGCAGGATCACATAATAGCACATGTCCCACCCGCCCATCAAAAACCACAGCGATAAAGCACAATAACAACTCTCGTCCAATCAAGGTATTAAAAGAGGGAGAATGCAGCGTGGTGGACCGCAGTGGCGCTGAATATTCACTCTGCTGAGTGTGTGTGGCTCTCCTGCAGAGAGCATAATGAAGTATGCGGCTGCTGGTTGAATGAGGCGTGAGACGGAGCTTATCAGTGAACACAAAGTGAGAAAATGATGCAAAAACCCAGAAAACCAAATGAATATGTAAGCTTGCTCTTTCTTTCGCACACAGAGATTTACTACTTTTTTTTGTTGTTCAAAAATCTCTTAATAATATAAAATAAATACATTTCTAATAATGAATACAATTGCCAAGAATGAATGAATAAATCTTTAAAAAAAATTAATCCCTAATCTTAAAACTCAATCAACCAATCAATCAATCAATAAATCTCTAATAAATAATACTAAAAAAAAATATATATATATATATATATATATATATTTTTTTTTTAAACCCATCTGGCTTTTTGTTCTGTTTTGTGTATCTGTTTTTTATCTACTCCTCATACAAATGTGCAGGGAAATTTAAAGCTGTAAAATGAAGAACAAATGCAACTTAACATGGAGAACGAGTCCAGGTAGTCCCCTCAGGCTTAGCTTTAATGCTGTCCTGGATCTGCACCATATCAGCAGCTACTTGCCATGCTGCCGCATTTGCAAACTGAATCTGAAGCAGTTGTGTGGTTGATAAGTTCAATTTCCTCATTTCATTCACCTGACCTGGCTCACATGTCCCAGAGCCTTGATCTTCTATGCAACCTTTCCCTTCTTCCTTCCATCCTTCTTTTAATCTCTCACACACTCTCTCTTGCTCTTTTTTATTGCATTAACTTGTATTTCTAGTCTTCTCTTTGCCTTTACCTCTTCTCTCCCTCAGCACTGAACTGCCCTGCAGTGGCTACTGCTTGTTTATATTTAGTGAATAAATCAAAACGGCTCTGAATGAATGCGCTTTATTAGAGGGAAGCTAATGGCCTGTTGATAGTGCTCTGGAGGACCATCACTGCACACTTTGTGCATCGCTTTTGACAGACAGAGGAGGGGTCACACAAGTCAAGGAGTTGTTCATGCAAATGAGGGTTGCATGAGCCACGGTTTATACCAGCAGGATCAGCTGAGCGTGTGTAAGTGTGTCTGTTTACAGGTCTTACTGCCAAACACGGTTTAGTCAAGAAGACACTTCAATTTGCAACTGAGACGATACAAAAGAACAGCAATAGAGAATGAGAGAATTGTTAAAGACAGAAAGAGGACAAGGAAACGAAAGGGAAGGGAAGGAGGAGAGAAAGAAGAACAGTTAAAGGAATAGTTCATCCAAAAATTAAAATTCTGTTATCATTTACTCACACTTAAGTAGTTCCAAACCTGTAATAATTTCTTTGTTCTGCCGAACACAAAGGAAGATATTTTGAAAAAAGTTTGTAACAGGCTGTTTTGGTCACTATTGACTTCCATAGTAGGAACAAGAAAATCTTATGGAAGTCAATGGTGAGCCTTTGTGTTCAGAACTACTTAAGCGTGAACAAATGATGACAGTATTTTCATTTTTGGGTGATCTATTCCTTTAAGGACATGAGAGGAAAAGGAAAGGAGCAAAAAGGAGAGAAAGGAAAAGAACACAGTAAGAGGAACAGTTAAAGACATGAAAGGAATAGAAAAAGGAAAGGAGATGAAAGAAATGTGGAGAGGGAATGGTTAAGTGAAGGAAAGAAGAGGATGATGGGAAAAAAGGAGAAGAAGGAAAAGTAAAAGACAGGAATTGGCAGCTAAGGACAGAAAAGGAAATGAAGAGGGAGAGTAAAATGAAGAAAAAAAGAGAAAAAAAGAAAACTTCAGAGGAAAAAAAGAAGAAAACGAAAGTACAAGGAGGAAGAAGAAGAGGAGGAAAGGAAAGGAAAGGAAAGGAAAGGAAAGGAATGGAAACAAACAGAGGAAAGTGCCAATTCAACAGATGTGAGGTAATGAATGACAGCTCATCTGAAAAGCAGACACTAGAGAGGTTAAACAGACTGACAGGTACGAGAGTTACAAATGTGTGTCTGGAGGGGGGAAGGGGGGGGTGGGGGGCATATGTGTTCATGTATCTAACAGACAAAAGTGAGGGAGAGTGTCTTCAGACGAGAGTTGCAAATTGAAACACCGTGTACAGCGTAATCTCTGTTGGCAGTCCCAACACTCCTCATCGGATTTAACACAGTCACACACACAGGAGGAGAAGAACACCTGCGGGACCTGAGAAAGCAGGAAGAAGGAAGCTTGTCATCTCTGACCACAGCTGATTTCCCCTGTTGAGAGGAAACAGTGTGATCAAATACCTGATAAAAAAGATCTTAAAAAAAAAAAAACCCCTGGAGATTCACATTCTTATTTTTGATGATGTTTTCAGGCCCATGAGCTTTGGTTAATGCAGTGAGAAAGAAACTCCTGATCAGAGTTGCATAACTGAATAAGTCACTTTTTATGTTAGTGCACATTCTCCTGACACACCACGCAGGTGGCACTCCTAAATAACTTCATGCCACTCTCCACCATACTACTGTTCAATAGTTTTGGGTCACAAAGGTTTTTAAACTTTTGTGTCCAATTTTATTTTACAATTCTTTGATTTGAAAGTTCAAAAGAACTTATTGTGAAATAGATTTTTCTTGTTACAATATAAAGGTCTTTACTGACCTGTCATGCACTATTAGCTAAATAAAGTATTTTTTAAAAAAAAAGTATTTACAATACCAATTACAACTAAATTTATGTTTTCATAATCTAAAAGATCTTCACATATAAAGGAAAATATCAAAACTATGTATTTGCATATATTTGTTAAAAAAAACAATTAAATTTAAAAACATTATATAGTATATTTTATAGTTTTACCCATTATTATGTGTGTAAATATTTTATATATATATATATATATATATATATATTTAATATATACATGCATGTGTTTGTATTTATATATACATAAATATACACAGCATACACACATTGTGTAAACAAAAACTTTTTTATTTTGTATGTGATTAAATGCAATAAATAAATAAATAAAATGAAGCATGCAATACAATTAGTTAAAAGGACACAATCAGTGTCCATAACTCAAATTATTATATATTTATTTTAAAACTTTTTAAAGTACGTATAAGAGGTCAAGCTGAAACAAAACATGTAGCATTTACTTGCAATGAATAATGAATAAAATTTCCTCTAGTACCAACTCATTCAAACACACACTCACCAGCATATCAGTGGCGTGCAGGTAGTGCTTGCTGGCCATAGATGCCTCCAACTTCTGAGGGACCTGTTTGATGTTCTCAATCTCATCCAGCAAGCTGAGGACATGCTTGTGCTCGACACCTTCGATCCACAGCTTCCTCAGTTCATCTCGCTTACAGTGGAGAAGCATCTTACAAGACAACAGGTTTTCTTTGACCTGAGCAGAAAGCAGCCCACAGACACCATGTCAGGAGAAGGTGAAAGTTCACACTTGATAACACAAGCATCAGCTTTGCAGTTTTCGCAGCTTCACGGCTCTGCTTTCTTCTTTGCATAATTAATTTCAAGCGTGTCAGCAGCAGGGGAGAAGATGATAAACAAACATTTTGCCGTAGATTAAAACCCGAGCTTAGTGGCTAATTTACAAGGATATTATTTCAGACATGGAAGACAATTCCTGTGATTCCTAATGATTCTTTCATGATGGCACACCATGTTTTGAGTTGGGGGGGGGGGGGGCGTAGTAATAAGTTCATTTTTAATGTTCTTAAAAGAGCTTACAAAACATGCACAAACGTGAGCAAATCCCAAAGCTGGATAAACAAATAGCAAAATTAATGAACACTGTTGTGTTTCATTGGCTGTGTTGGGTTTATGTCTTCCATTTTCCTACTTTCACACAAATTGAGACACACACGTTTTTTTGAGTCCTTGACTCAAACACATCTTTCAAGAGTGCAATAAACAAACTCGGTCACCTGCGACTTTAAATAATAATGAGTAAAGATGGTGATTGGGGGTCCCTGGGCACTTCTCATCAAATACTTCAGCAGCATGACAGAAATGCTATTCTCTATGTTCTCTGCGGCGTGTGTGTGTGTGTGTGTGTGTGTGAAAAGCCTGACACCTCCATCATTACAGAAGCCTGAGGGACGACCCATCAGACCGCATGGTTGAGAGCGACGTTTATACAAAAAAATAGCTGTTGATTTGTTTTTAATTTCCCTTTTTGCATCAAACTGCTACCGCATGTTGTTTTCCCTCTAATTATCTCTCATAAATCATTCCCTGGGTATTATAGCCAGTATTATATCAGGCTGCATGCAGCTTGTGTGTGTTTACGTATTGGTAGGTTATCACAGAACTATGTGGGCTACAAAGAAAAGCAGCAGTTGCGTTTCATCTCCGCCAGCTGCTGACCAGAAAAAAAAACCTGTGCTGTGAAGAAGTTATTTCAATCAGCCATAAACAAACAGACTGACAGCATGAAGATGTATTGCTGTGCAATTGTCAGCTACGTGACTATATTATTAAAATACAACACTAAATCATAGTTCGTCTGCCTTAAATTAGGGTTTTTAACCATGTAACCAGAAGGTTCTCTGCGGGTCAGTGAAGAAAAAGCAGATACAGATAAAAGAAATCAATACTTTTCTTCAGCAAGGATGCGTTAAATGAGTTAAAAATGGCATTAAAGATATTTATAATGTTACCAAGAATTTCTATTTCCTTTAAATTATGCAACTTTTTATCAATGTAAATATATATAACAGTATAGTTCGAAATTGACAACAAAAAGAAAAGTTAGCCTATATCATGTTAATGTTCTTATTATATATGTTTTTATATTCATTTACATATAAAATATTATAAAATAAACCTACTGTTATTATACAGGGGGACCTGATCCACATATTAACACTGAAGCCCAGCAAGCCAATATTACAATATAATACAATGCAATATATGAAATAATATAATAATATAACATAGCAATATAATATAGCATAATGTGTTGCACACCTGTTTGATCTTGTTGCGAGAGCTGGTGATTCTCTCTGTGATGCTCTGGTAGGTTCGGATGGCTGTGGTCAGCTCTGTGTAGTGCTGAACGATCAACTCATCCAGATCACGATCACACTTCTCATAGGCCTCCTCCAAGCGGCCCTTCTCCGTCTCTCGGTCCTGCACATCCTCACTACTGGATAATGTCCTGACCAAAAGATAGTAAACATATGCTACATCAAACTGTAACAAACCTAACATTCTCAAAAAGCATGCTAATAATATATACAGCTAATAATAATAAACATTTCATAAATTGAATTACATTACAGTATCACATCTTTGCCTGGTTCATTGGGGTAAATAAATAATGTGCATGAATGAATGAATCATTCTTTCATTCAGTTAGTTAATTAGTTATTTTTAAATACATTTAAATAAATGTGTTTATTTTAGGAATACATTAGTACATAATCATTATTTAAAAAATAATATTAACATTTTATTTACCCTACATGAGCAAGCACAATATTTTTTATTGTACATAAAAGTTATATAACCAAGACAACATGCAATTCAATAAATCAAGGATACTACTACTTGTTTTTTGGGAAGTAAGAACACGTTTAAATGCCCATGACATTTCTCTAGCAACTTGGCTTTGGCCTTCTTGCTATTTCTCACACTGGAAAATCCTGACTGACTGCAGTACACTTAAATCTTCCAGAGCCAAGGCTGCACTCAATCTAAACTCATCCTGTCATCATTATGTTGCAAACTTTCAGACAGAAGTAGTTGGATTTTTGGCCATCACAACACAATTTCACAACAATCTATCATCAGAAGCCCACCCACTCGAGGAGACCCGCTGGGGCCGGTGCCAATCCAACAACGTCCCAGACCGCAGACAGCCAGACATCACATCTCAGCTCTCAAAGTCTGTCCTGACTCATTTCCACAGCGGTGTGGCTTTAAATCAGAGTAAAGGAAGGCAGCACAATCTCCCAAAAGAGCTCATTACATTCATTCCCGTCTCTGGAGCTCAGAAAGATATAGAAAGAATGTCTGAGAGCCAGTATTCAACAGGGAAAAGTCCCTTCAAGCTTGCAGTGAAGCACAGATCATGTAGATATAGTTTCGGCCCATAGACTCGCTCTTTTTTGACCTCACTCGATTGCCCACAGGACATCATAATGGAAACAGCTGATGGGTAAAAAAAGAGATAAAAGAGCTGTGAAGCAGAATGATGGATTTCTGACAGCTTATCAGCTCAGCTTAGCTCAATGGAAGAAAATAGGTTTCATCTATGTAAAGTCAAGGTTTGATGCTGAGAATGTAATATTTGGGCACAAAATTCATTACAACTCAAACAGGCATTACCTAAAGTCATGAATACGTGCTGTAACTATAACCCTCAATATACTGGGCTCTGGCTGCCATCTATCATCACCAAATTAGCCTCAAGGAGACAAAAGCCTACCGTATGTACAGGAACTTCCTGTCATCATGCCAGCTTCCATAAAACAATTGTGCAAACTCTAACAAATCTATGATAATATTATCAAACAGTTATACATACTACATTTTCCACTGCACTCTATACGACTTTCTATCGTTGTACTTTCATATTATTGCACCTGCATGTTGTGATCGTATTGTTTAAGTGTTGACAACCAACCCAAATAATAAGACTCCGTTTATGATGTTCAAATAGTGCTGTAAACAGTTCCCTAGATTCCCTCTGTTTTGAAACTCAGTCCTGTCAAAAGCACTTTCCATTAAAACACGTTTTGAAGTACGCCTGCAAACTCTGTCATTCAGAAGACCTCACAGAAAACTATAAACTTGAGCTAATGCAACATCACGGTTCTTAAGATGTAGTTGTTACACAACTCATACGTGTACAATAACAAAATATGAAACAATAACAGGATGTATCGTTAGCAAACGTGCTAAGCGGTTATTCATTCTGGTCCTTTTCCTTAGAAAATCCGGGTGCGAAGATTTAACGCAGGCAAAGTCAAGCTGCCTGACACAGATATTGTAAAAATATCGTGCTCACCTTATTACAGATATAAGTAAACCAGAGGGGTCTTTGCTTTTGGAGACAGCGCTCCTGTATCTGCCTGTGTCAGCTGCCATCTTTCCGCTACTACACCCAAACACCTCGTGACGAACTTCAGCCAATGGGAAGCCGCCTTCAGCCAAATCAGCTGATTATGCAGCTTGTAGGGAAATGTAGTCTTTTTTTGCTAATCGTTTGTACATCCATAAATAATATTTTTTTAAAAAGTTGGTATATATTTGAATTCTTTAAATTACTTTGGATATTCAATTTTTCTATTGTGTAATACTTATTAGATAATATAGGCTAATATGATTTAGTTAATTATTTTGTTGAATAAGCTTAAATGCTGCTGTTTATTATCACTTTTTTTCAATTACAAACAGTCCCATTTCTCCAATTTCATTTTAAGCAATCATAATTCAGCTCAGTTTTTTTATTTTATTTATTCATTATATATAGCTGATTTTATATATTACACACCAAAATTCATTTACATCTTTTAACTGAAAATATTTCTTTTGAACTAAAATACAGTAAAAGTAACTTAACGTCCATTTAATCTGGAACAAATCAGATTTGTGAACTGGTTCAATCAAAAGATCCGATGGAATGTGAAAGATTCTTTTACAACCCAGGCATACAGGGAGGGAGAAAGACAGAGCGAAAGGTGTAGGTTGTTAATTGCTTTTTGTTTCTAGGATATATTGCTCTGGACCTGCTGCCTTCTATCTCCTGACGATCTCTTCTGTAACAAACCACAGAGGAAAGGGCATTGATTGGGTGGGAAAGGGTCGATCTGGCAGTCTCCTCTTTGACTGATGTGTCCGTGGACAGCAGAGATAACATAGTGGCCAATTTTGTGCCCCTTCAAAAAAGGAAACAATCACGGCGACTCTGAGGTTATTTTTCTTTTAGCTCCTCTGAGCCTAGTCAGATCCAGAAGTTCTTATCTGCTACCTCTATGGCCCATCATTTCTGAGCAATCTACTGTCCTTTGCTGATGACACAGGACTGAGGTTATTTCTCATCACCTAGTGCAGGATAAAAGGTTGTCATGATGACACCTGAGGGCATGTAGACAAAGACAGCCACCCACTAAAGGACAGAAGACCCACATCTCTAAACGCCCACAGCTCCAATTTGACATGAGGACTTCAGGAACATCTTTTCCAGTTTTAGCCTAATACTGTTAAGTGCTTCTAAGACAGAACGCATGAATGGTCCATTACCACATCTGTTTTACACAAATCATATATCTTAAAGTTTTTTGGCATTTAATTTTTTTTTTCACATAATGCATTTATTATACTTTATATTGTATATTTATTACATTTAATATATTTATTATGCATATATAAATGCACACACATGCATGCATATATTTAAGAAAAATATGTTGCTTACACATTAATTTTATTTGCATAATATCAATTATATGAATATAAATATGTAAATTCTAGTGCTGTCGAATGATTAATCATGATAAATTGCAGCCAAAATAAACGTTATTTACGTAATATATTTGTGCACACTGTGTATATTTATTATGTATATATATATATAAATACAAACACATGCATGCAAAGGCATATATTTAAGAAAAATATGTTATGTTTATATATTAAATATATTTATACAATAGAATATAGGCATACACATATATAAATGTATATACATGTAAATATTTTCAAGTACTGTATGTGTGTGTGGATTTATACATGCATAATAAATATACACAGAACACTTACACTTTTATTTTGGATGTGATTAATTGACATTAATTGTTTGACAGCACTAATAAATATATGTATATATATATATATATATATATATATATATACACACACACACACACATTTATACACATACATAATTGCTTTTTGACTGTATGGTCATTTTTAATGACTAATAATGCATGCAACAAACAATGCATTGATTAAACCCTCTGATGCTTAATTTAAGTTGGAATTATGGTTTTGTAGAAATTTTGTAAAGTTTTGAATGTGTATGCACATATGATAGTGTTTGTTTTTAATGATGTTTAATGAATGTTAATAATGAGGAGTGTTCTATTTCTATTTTCCTTTACTAGAATTGTATAATGCAACCTTTCAAACCTTACAACTTAGATTCAGCCTAATATGACCACAGACCTGTTGTAAAATAGCAGCAAACTCATTACAACTATTCTGTTCTAAAACAGACATAATTTTGTATATTGTACTTTTAATATGAATCCAAAAAACGAATATTTTTGAAAACATTCTTTGAAAAAAAAAAAAAAAAAATGTATGTATGTTTTATTTATGTTGTCCAATAGAGACAATAAGCACTTGCGCTTAACCAATGAGAATCGACTTTCTTCGCCTGTGGCAGGTGGGTGGGGGCCTAAACGCGGAAGCGCTGTGTGTTTCTAAACGGGAGCGTGCGGCCCTGGTGCTCGCGCGTAGCAACTCGCCGTCAACTCTTTGGAGTTCATAACTACTGATCAAATTTACATGAACTAGCTGGTTAAACACCAGCAGGCTTGTTTGACCAGGAATGGGAGCCAACAACAGCACGCGCCGCGTGTCTTATGAGTCGGATGAGAATGAGAACATAACGATAGTGAAGGGCATAAGGGTGAGTGACACACATGTCTGTTCTTCTCCACCTGTCAGATGCACATCACGCATACTGACGCATGGCTTTAATTCACTTCTGCTGTGATTTGAATGCATGCGCAGAATCGTGATAAAGGCCTCTAATAGTCTTAACTTACATAACAGAACTGGATAAACATTCTGTCCCTGACTGGACACGTACTTCAGCTGACCTGGAAAACCAAGTTAGGCTGCTATACAAGGTTATGCATTTCATAAGCATCCTACCTAAGAGGAATTAGTTTAGCAAACACCTGTTGCAGTTCAAGCATCACAATGCCAACCATGACAGCACTGTTCACGCCCCCTATATACAGTAGTGTCACCCTTCACACAGCTGTTTATGTTAGTTGATACTAGTGCTGTATTTGCTTTTGGGTGTTTATTTTTCAACTGGAAACTTATTCACAACGTTTTTAAAAACGTTTTGTTTTACGTAGATGGTTTTCAGGGTTTACATAAACTAGTTCAAAACTAACAACAGGAGTCACCATTATCAGGCAAAAAAAGACCCTTTGGTGGACAGCCATTGTTATTGTATAAAATTGCATTTCAAGCATAACCTGTAATAACATTCACTGGCATCTATACACCACCAAATTAATTATTATTTATGTTTAGTCATAAGTTTATTATTTAACAATAGATGCGGTCTTGATAAGTGCAAGATACAAAAAGAATATAGTATAGAATTATTTTACTAAATCATTTAGTGTGTTTGTGTGTGTGTATATATATATATATATATATATTTTAATAAGACAATTATTTACTCTGAATTTACTCTCAATTACTCTGAAGTGACAGCTATGATTGTTCATGAAAACATGAATATAGTTGAATATGAATATAGTTATATTATAGTATATAGAATTATTTGACTAAATCATTTAGTGTGTTTGTGTGTGTACATACACACACACACACATATATATATATATATGCATAAATATGAATATAGTTTTATATTATTATATATATAGAATTATTTGACTAAATAATCTAGTGTATGTATATGTCTAATGTTTTCTAAAAATATATAAAATTGCTAAAAATCTAAATAAAAATAATTAATTAAATTAAAATACTTTTTATTACATTACAATAGAAAAAAAAATAGAAATAAATAAACAAACTGTTTCACACTGATAAACCCAGCAACTAAATGTGTCTTATTTTTAAATGAATGAATGATTGGGTATGAGGCCTATATTTCTTTGGTAAGCTTGACATGACATCTTAAAAAAGCTCCTAATACCCAAATACTTTTACTTAAGTCTCTGCCAGGCAGAATGTTCATTTTGATTTTACGTTGCTCATCGTTTATTTTGCATTGTTTCTAACCTACAGATGAAAAAGCAAGACTATTGTTATGTTCATTTGTTTTCTCCATTTCTGTTCTTCAGCTCTCAGAGAAGGTCATCGACCGCATGAGAGAACCCTCAGGCCCACCACAGCCCCCCACCAGAACACCTCCTGCTTCTCCTCCCGTGGTTGATCCTCTGCCAGCACTGGTGCCAATATCTCCACCACCTGACCCTGTCACTTCCCTGCCACCTTCTTCCTTGCTAGAGCGAGTCAAACTCCCTGAGCAAGTGACCACTACTTCACCTCCTCCTCCTCCACCACTAGCAGAGCCTACCATTCTCCCCCCACCTCCTTCCGTAGCGACAGCACCAGCTAAATCAGTGGGTGCTGCATCAGTCCCTGCAGGTGAGTCCATTGCTCCACCCACTGCCTCAGCTGAGCTTATAGCAGCATCTCCACCTGTGGAAGTTATTTCCCCCCCCATTACTGATTCTGTTGCCTCCCCTCCTGCTATTGAGCTTTTCACACCTCCTCCTCCCCCCATTCCTACCCAAACTGCCTCTGAACCCATCTCTGCTCCATCTGTAGAAATAACCACCCCCTCCCCTCCAGCTGAACTTGTTGCTCCTGTCGCTTCCGCTGCTGAAACTATCTCACAGCCTCCTTCATCTGTAGAAAAACCCGTGGCTTCTTCACCACCACCTCCACCCGCCGGTGAGTCGATTGTTCTGTAACTTAACGCTGACGGGCATACTTGCATTCATATGGTCTGTTTTTGGAAATGTGGAGGTATTTCACACATATTGCGCTGTGTACTTCAGTGGCTGTCATTCATGAGCATTAATGGTACTCCTCGGGTAAATTGCATCTTGTAAGCACTCTGAATGTGTTGGTACACCATTGTGAAGGGGTAATATTATACATCAAGTCATTCTGGGTAATTCTACCGAATTCAAACTTCTCTTAAACACATCAGAGTACGTGGGTGGAGTGGAGCAACAGCAATTTTCCCTGTGTAAAGTGTTCTGGCTTGTAATATAATACTGTTATGATAATTATTGTTGTAAAATAGCAATAATTGGTACATTTAATGTGGCGGGGATGACGAGAAATTTAATTGAACTTTAGCTTCTTTAAATAATTATTGAAGGACAGTTCACAGAAAAAATACATAAATCCGTCTGCTATTATTGACCTTTATGTCATTCCAAATATATAAGACTTCATTCATCTTCGAAACTATTTTTTTTTTTTTGTTATGAAATCTGATAGATAAAAGGTCATTCTATCAGAACTTTGCCTCAAAAAGTTCACAAAGGCATCATAAAAGTAATCTGTTTATCATATAAAGCAATCACGTATCTTCAGAAGTCTTGGATTACACTTCATAATTTATATAGATGATTTTTATGATGTCTTTGTGAAAGTGAAAGTGTTGGTAGAATGGACTTTCAATGGAGGAACATTTCATTTGTGTTTTAAAGATGAACATACTGTAAATCGTTTAGATTTGGAATGATGATTTTTTATTTTTATTTTGGGTGAATTATCCCTATAAATGTATTTCTTATGCATATTAATTTCTTTTTCCACAAAAAACTAAAAACATCAGTCGGAAATGGAAACCTGCTGACGCCTATTTGATTGAGATTTATTTGAAATACCACTTTATAGATTTTTGAAGATTAGATTAACAAATTGGCTAATATTTTATTTTTCTTCCTAAAAGTTCAGTCCTCTTGATGTTAGTGAGTGGGCCCAAATCCCTCCATATTATGATTCATAGCTTGTGCCTGAGTGCTAATGAAACGATTAATTCTAACTTGTAATAGAGTTAATGAATCAATGCTGTAATTAGGAACTCCACTTAAGCCAGTTCAGCCTCTAAGGTACCTGGAACAGCATCTCCTCCCAGAAGTGTGTCGAGCCGATCACATTTGCAACTGCTTTGCTTCTCATTAAAAGTAAGACTATGTTCATAGATCTTTCAATCGGAAGTTTAGTTGCAGTTTTGAATGATTATACCAGAGACGCCTATTAGGATGCTGTAGTTCTTTGACATTGTCCTCAATTACAGAATTGGTCACATTAATTTTTGGCTGAACTATGGCCATGTCCCAAATGATACCGTTGAGGTGCTCAACATCTGTAAATACACACACACACAAATTGTGAAACAATTTTTACTCAGAAATTGCTAGTAAATTTCACAAATAATGGCAAAGAAACATTAAGTAACACATTGAATTAAATGTGAATATTTGTTAAGGTAGAAAGACTGAAATAATATTTTCTTGTAAAACCTACTCCAATAATTTAAAAAATAAAAAATGTGTTGATTTGAAATTAAGCTGAAATAAAATACAATATAAAAGTAGATAAAAAACCATAAATTAAAAAAAAAAAAACTATTTAGAAATGTTGCTTTGGCAACTAAATGAAATAAAAAAACTAAGCTATAATACTAAAATTATTCAAACTGAAATAAAAATAAATTAAAGATGAATACAAATATTTGAAAAACTAATAGAAATAACAAATATAAAAGTATTTTTCAAAAGTTGCATAAAAATATGTTACATTTAATATATTAAATACTACAAAATTATATAAATATAATACAAAAAAAATACTGCACATCTTAGCAGTAGCTATGCTTAAAATGAACAGTGCAGCTGGTCATTGGGTTTCCTCCATGTCTTGACTTTTCTGAGCTGTGAGCTTTTTTGCTTCCACCTCCACATAATTAAGCACATCTAATATGTATCGAAACAGTGTCTCTGAAAAACTGTCAGCTCAAATACGTGTGAAAATTTCTATGTGTGCCCTCCCGGCCCTTAATAGTGGTGTTACCTGCAGAGATGCGCGGAGTCTGTGGGCTGGAGCTGACACTATGAACTGGCTCCAGTTACAGAGAGGGAAAAAGAGACGCCCGCCTGCATCGCACATAACGAGACAGCTCCCTGTTAATGAGACACAGATCTGCTTAATGAGCTCTACTGTAGAGGCTCACAAGATACTTTTTTTTTCTCTATCCATCTATGTATAACTCCCTACATCTCAATCTGTCTCATGGTTTCTCTCTCCCACGTGTATGTTTTTATTCTTTTTCTTGCTTGCTCATGCTTCCATGGTATAATGATGACAGAAACTATTTTGTGATTTTATATAAATATACATCATTCTATTACATAAATACTCCCAGAATGCTCATGACATACATTTTAGAAAGAGTGAACTGAGTAGTTCTCATCCCACCCCCTTTGATACTAGAAAAACTTGTTTGCTAAAACTTTTTACCCTTGTATGTGTGTATGTGTATGTACAGATATGTATGTTTTCTCTATGTGTGTTTGTGTACAAATGTATGTGTGTGTGTATATATATATATATAATATATACACACACACACACATAAATACATTCATGCATGTATACATATGAGAGAAATATGTCAAGTTCATATATTAAATACATTTATTTGTAGTATAAATTATGAGTATAAATATGGACAGTACACACTCGTTTATTATGTAAACAAGAACATTTATTTTGAATGTGATTTTTTTTTTTTTTAATCTTTT
>JAUMHE010000046.1:8347804-8373773 GCA_032359235.1 Enteromius mattozi | reverse complement strand
TATATATATATTATTAAGAAGTTTTGGTCATATGTCTTTTTGTCATGTAATTTTGCTATGTATTTTTCTTTTTTTATGTTGCGTGTAGTATTTGAATACTATAAAATGGCTTTTAAAGCCTTGTTTACTTTTAAAAAATGAAAACAAAAAAACATATTAACCAAATATTGCCATTTCAAAGCAAAACTTGAGTTTGAAAGGGATTCAATATCGGTTCTAGCATAGCTGACCAAAACCAGTTTGTCACAGAATGGAGCAGAGTTTTTGATCATAACTCTTAATTTTAGACAGAATGTACAGTTTTGCAGGGCAAAGTAGTTCTCCCCAAAATTAAAATTGCTGTAATTTATTCACACTCACATCATTCGACTGCGTTTCGACAAAGTGGTGAACAATTACCAAACAATGCTTACTTAAACTTTGTAGCTATTAAAAGTGACCATACCGAAACATTAAACCGAACTAAACGCAGTGACATTTTAAGATGACTCACTCCTTAAATTTGGTCTCTTTGTCACATCTCTTCTTGCCTTAAGAGGCTCAGCTTATCTTCTGAGGTCAAAGGCTGTGACCTTAATGAGGGACATTGATTATGTGCGCCCACGAGTGGAGGTAGGAAGAGATGCTGTGGATGATCGAGTCCGTCGCTAAATCACGGCAGAGTCTCTGCGCGTGGTGATTAGATGGTGGTCAAGGTTGATCCTCCTACACGTTCTCAGAGTACCATGAATATTCATACGCAGGGCCCACACACTGTTTTCCATTACGCTCTAATTACCTTCACACAAATCCTTCTTTGTCTCAACCATACATAAACACACTTTTCTTGCCGTTACATATTAAGTATCTCCTTGAAGATCAGCAACAAGTTCATGGAGTAAAAAAGAGGGACGCTCTTGCTGCATGTGATGCGCCATAACGAAATGACCTTTTAGCCCCATTTGCATGATGTTTCATGAAAACTTCCATGAAATTCGTGAAGAAGACGGAAGTGTAGGCTGAGGACAAGAAAGATCACCTTGTTTGATATTCCCAGGAGCCTCTTTATGTGTGTGGAAAGACGTTGAGACTCGTTTAAGTTGGATCGTGAGCAACGTGTAATGGTTTAGATTAGCTCCGCCTTCCTCTCCTCTTCTCAGGTCTGGAGATTAATGAAACATCTTATGAGACATGCAATTTGTCTCTGTCTGTTATCTCCCTCCCGACTGCCCAGGAGCTTCTTTTTTAAATATCAGCAGAGAATGATGGAGGGAGTAAAAGAGAGAGAAATATCTAAAGGATGATGAGTTTTTCATCTTTAAGCATTCCTCTTCTCACTCAGGATTGACACGGGCACCCAGACGGTTAATACCATTCTGGAGTTCTCGGTGACCTCCTGCGAAAAACCCCCTGAAGACTCTCAGATGGTTTTTTAACATACGAGCTGGTTATCCTTTGAATCCACTGAAATCCTTTCTAGGTCCTTTTTAAATATTAAAGCCCAGTTTAAATTAATGAATTATGGGAACCTAGAGCGTGAATGAATGTGTGACACAGAAGAAGAGTCGTTAGCCTGATAGAAAAGGAAAAAAAGAACTAGTGTGTGAGGACTACTTTTTTTTTTCTTTAAAGTTTGGCTGGTAACACTGAGTCACACTATCATTGCATACTATATATATATATATATATATATATATATATATATATATAAGAAATATACATATATAAAATGAAGTATGTCAAATCTAAATGTATATTTAATATATAAAATACAAGTTGTGTAATAATAGATGTTGAGCAGGTGCTCTGTAGACTGTAATGCATCTCTGATAATATGTATTTATTTTTTATCACATTATATTTATAATGCAATATGATAATAGCATATGAAAATATAATCCTAAAAATTATAATTACGTTATTATATTGCATTTATTAATTTAACAACTAAGTGACCTTACTGTTAGTCATTGGTGGAATTTTTACATGTAAAATATTTGGCACAAAAAGTATGAAATTATACAGTTATTGAATGAGACCCACACTATTATTATGCCTATGGGTCCTATTCTTTATTCATCAGTATCAGGGATTGAGAACTAATATCGCTGGAACCTCTACTCATAAACATTACAGATTTTCTGTCTTCTTCACCATTCTTCCCATTTTCTGCATCTGTGCTTTAAATAGTGTGAGTGAATATGTTGTGTATTCTCTGATGATCTTTTGTGTTATGGAAGGACTGCAGTCAAAGAGTTCAAGTGGAAAGTAAACTGTTATATATAAAAAATAAGATCTCCTTGTTTTAGTTGTGGTCCCGGTGAAGGATGTCCGTTATCTCACCATATCTTTAATTTGATGGTATCTAGTGGGTTTGGGGTTTAGACAGCACCTGTCTGCTTGTATCCATTATGCTAGCCTGCTGTTAGATTAATGCCTTGCCAGTGTCTGCAATTAATTTAGGTTTTCTCTTCAGCATTGTCACGGCAACAGAAGGATTTCTCATTAGTCTTGAAGAAGGTTGGTGTATGTGATAACTTTAAGTGTTCTCTCCCAACAGGTTTCCTCTCTCGGCTTTACAGTCTCAAATTGTTTCTAAAATGAACATTGTTATGCAACCAAACCATATGGCACCCATAGTGAATGCTCCTTCCGGCTGGTGCTTCTAAAACATCACTTTAAGCTAATGGCAGCTATTGCTTCTTCCTTTCACGTTAACAAAGTTTTCAATGTTTTAAAACCTCTATATGTAGAGAGATAAAAAAAAAACTTGATTCTCTCTTTACAGTTATTCACAAAAATCAGTTTATTTGTATTTACTTTAGTAATAAAAAAAAAAAAAATAGTTTTGGCCCTTAAGAAGTTAGTGAAAGTTAGTGAATTCAGAAATAACTGATTTTAAAGATAAAACAACCTTTTGATTTAAGTAAAACCTCTGTCTGTGAGGAATGATTGCTTTAGTATTTTTATTTATTTCTTTTTTCTATTTGTAATTTTTTAGACTAAATGTTATTTGTATGTCTCTCCATCTGCAAAACACTTGGACTTCCTGTCATGCCGTAGCTCCAGGCCTCTGCAGTACTGCTGCCTTTTTCGACTGGCAGCTACGAGTTTAGCCGTTTTATATCTCCAGTGTGCTTTCACGGACAATTAGCCATCCAGATAAAGAACAGGACACACACTGACACATTTGACTGGCGATGTTGATATCAACACTAAGTTGTGAGAAGTGTATTTTTTGAAGTGTGTGTGTTTGAAAGTGATTTTTATAGTCATTGTCAGTGCATAGGCGTATAGGACCCCTGTCCTCTGTATTTCTGTTTCTCTCGCTTTGCCTCATAAGGCAGAGACATCCTGAGGGCTCAAAATACCATCCTACCTCACTGTACTCGTGTACCAACTTCTTTACCACCAAGTACAAACTTGCCTCAAAGATACTTCAAGTGTACAATACTACATTAAACTTTTTTACCCACAGGACATTGCCATTTTTGGGCTTCTTATGAAATGCAACAACAAAATCAAATGCTCTGGAATAACCATATGGCGTATAAGCAGTAGCTCAGCATCTAATGTGCATGTTTTGTCATTTGTTTAGTGGATGAGTCTGAACTGAGAAGGAAGATCGCTGCAGAGCTGCAGAAGGGCCTGGAGGAAGAGAGGAGAAAGGCACGGGAGGAGCTCAACCAGTGGTGACTATCCATGCATTCATACTGTTCTTACACAAATTATACCAACAGTCACCAAACAGCTCAGATCAGTTCTTCCTGTCTGTAATTGGTGTCCTTAGAAATCACACATGTCTCTGTTTGGAGAATTAGCCCACATACAATGATTAAAGGGGTAGTTCACCCAAAAGTTAACATTCTGTTATAAATTATTCACCCTTTTGATGAAAGCTGTGAGGTTTCTGACCTGGCAAAAAGCTACCACAGCTTTCATTTTTGGGTGAACTATCCCTTTAAGTAGTCAGAGAACTCTCTGGCCATGGTGCAAACAATTAACATAAGCGTTTGAGAAAATTGTTTGAAAACGGTCACTTTTTTTCAATACATTTTTGAGTACAGAATTCATTCAATGTCCAGGTGTTAATATATGGATTATTTAATATTTAAATAAGGCTTATCTTCAGATTTTGCATTATATATTATATATATTGTCAAACATGAAGTTTGATTTCTTGGATTTATAGGTATAGATTTGGGTTCTGTTTTTTTTAAATGAAAGATGAAAAAAAAGAAAAAAAGTTATAAATTCAAATTATATATATATATATATATATATATATATATATATATACATTTGTTTTTTATTTTAACGTTTTGTGGACAGGTGCTTCTGAAAAAAAATAGCAACATACAATCAATCATTTAAATATTTTAAAATGTATAGTATGTAAATTTACATTGCCTAAATATTAGCATATGCATAATGCTAAAGATTAAAACTAAAAAAAATTTATATTTTCATTCAAGTAAAATATTGTATTTTTCCTTTTAGTCTGTGGCATGTCTCGACACATAAAAAATGATTTTTAAACAATGATTTTAAATATATTAATATATTAATAAATTATTTTTAAAATATTTATTTATTTCTTATTTCAAATTTAAGTGTTTCTGAACATTAAAAAGACATTTAAAAATCTACATTTATATCACAGCATGATGCCTCCTATGGTTTACCATGAGGACTTTTCATGAGGAAACTTCTGCCACAGCTTGGGTCAAATTTATGAGTTGAGGTACAGACTCTTGTTTAATTCAGTAAAAGACGCAGAGAAGCTGTGTGCCTTAATGAGATTTTTGTCTCATCAACAGTCAAACTGGGACACAGACCTGTCAGTGCTTTGTCTGGATCCACTTGCCTCCTTTTCTGGGCACATCACGCTCACTTTTTACCCTATTTCTTTCTTTTTTGTGAAAGCAATTAATCATGCATGAAAGTGTGGGAGCGAGAGTCAGGATGGAGTTAATTTCTTCATATGTGATGATCTATTAGCTTCTACCGCTGAGAGCTTAGTCTTTCCATTTTTGTCCTGTTCTCTGTCTGCAGGTAGGTGGCTGTACCGTGACATTCGTTTGGCCTTTAATATCTCTGCATCATGTACGGTCATCATTTTCCAAGCCTTTTAGTTGAACCACCACACTTTACTCATATAAAGTGCAAGTTCCTTAAGTACTCACTCCATTTTATTCATCTAAAGCTTGTGATGGATGTGCCAGCTTTGAGTTTCGCGTCCTTGTCATCCCGAGTACCTCTTATACTGTTATTCTCAACAAGGCCAACAGTCTGACCTGCAGAAATTGCTATTGACAGGAAGTTTATTTTCTGTCGGCCATAAAAGTAAATTTAAGGGCAGGGTGTGTTGTTTTACAGCATTGTTGTTGAGGCAACTGAGGCAAAGTGCTCCATCCCATCGCCCCGGCAGCGCCATTAAGGGAAAGTAGGGGCTTTATTGACCATGATGTCATGCTTGGAAAGACAGAATCAATATTGTCCTTAATGTTGTCTTCCATTTAGCTTTCTCCAACTTCCATTTCTTCTTTCATTCATTTTTCTGTCTTCTCTAGAATGTGTTGTGTTTTAAAAGTCCCCTTTTGAGATCGCAGGATTGAATTGAATGAAATTAGCCTCTGGCTTTGGGTTTGAAGACCTTATAGCGGCGATCTCCAACCTCACCTTCAGGTGGGGCATTGTTTGTATGTTTTCTTCATTGCTTCATTTTTTTAAATATTTTTTTGCTTTGCTTTGTTTCTTTTTGTTTTTTTTTTGTTTTTTTTGCTGTTTTGTGCTTTCTTTTGCTTTGCATTGTTTTGGGTTTGGTTTTGCTGTTATGTTATGCTTTGTTTTGCTTGGTGTATTGTTTTGTGTTGTATTTTTTAGTTAAGTTTAGTTTTCATTTATTTAACTTTTTTGTTTGTTTTTTTACATTGTGTTTAGTATTTTTACATTTTATTTTAGTTTACATTTTAATTTAAAATATAAATAATAATTTAAAATATAAAATTTAATTTTATTATTCTTAATTATTCATTTTTAATTTAATGTAATTTAATTTAAGTTCCTTGTTTCTTTGTACTTTTTTTTCATGACAGGTGAGCTAAATCGGCATGTGATGCTCAAATGCCATTAGAGGAACAGAATTTCTGAGCTGAATCTAGTGGTAGATTTGTCAGACCCTTCCAACTTAATTTAGCAGTGACCTTTAATCTAGCTGGCTTCAGGGCTGTGGGCGGTACATTGAAGACACATATAAAGTGTGATTATATGTAAAGTACACATTCCTTTTCACATGTGTTTCTGCTTTAATTCCTTATAGCTCCTTCATTAGTGTGTATCCAAATCTGTTTGGCTTTGGATAGGGTAGGGTCAGTAATGCCCACCATTAATCTTGCTCTACCACAGTGCTGGGCTTACAAGATGGTGCTATTTCTGATAAACCTTATACACATGCTTACACACCTCAGTATCCATCTGCTTAAACTTAGTTCTGAAACTATAAATGATGGAAGAGCGCATTCATCAGACATTATCTGTTGTTTATTGCTAGAAGTGTGCTTCATGATGCAAAATGTATTTTGTTGCGTGGAACCGTTTGCTTTTGTTTGAGAGTGAATATATGCTAAACATAAGAGGTTAAGGATCAGAAAACTACATATTTTCAAAATTGTTTAGTGGGCGGGTTGCCTGAACGACTGCTGCTGTAGATGGAGCGCAGTGGAGAGAAAAAGAACGCAGGGGTCTCGAGCTGTGTTTTTTAAAAGTTAAACTATTTCTTAAGTTTTAATGTCTTTAAAAAATGCAGCAGGGTGCAGGATGCTTAGGAAAGCAGTGTGCATCGTGACTCAACAGCCAAATGTGTCTGTCTGTGTGTGTGTATATCAATAAAAGCAGTGCTTTATAGGGTGTGACTGTAGATTAAACTTCTACCTGTCTACTAAACTGTCTACCTTTCTAAACCGAAAATGAACAAATCTATATAAAATCTAGATGAGTTCACTATGATCTATTAGCTCAGAATTGCTTGTTTATGTGTGTGTGTGGATAAACTGCAGAAGGTCTATGTGTGTGTGTGTGTGTGTGTGTGTTTCCTGCACAGGCCTGTGTGTATGAGCTCCTTTGCGGGCCTTTCTAATGAGAGATTTGCGGCAGGCACTGGAGCAGAACCGTTCTGCAGATCAAAAGCACAGACTGGGCTTGGCTGACCTGCACAATGCTGCATCAGCAGAAAGACCTCAGCTCTCATCCACACAGAGACTCGCTAAAGAGTACACGCAGTCCTCAGGGACACAGACAGAGAGAAGGGGGCATCTTAGGGCATGAACCCATTCTCACCACCCCTGACCTCACCTCAAACAACTGCCTTTGCTCATTATTTCTTTCTTGCTTGCTTTATGGGATGTACAGTATGTATGTAGTTTGTTTTATTTAGTCACTTAACCATTTATCTAATTTATTGATTGATTTATGTAGCCATTCATTTATTTGAGATATTTAGCCATTTATTTGTTTTAATGATTTAACCATACACATAATTATTTCGCCATTAAGTTTAGACACACATATTGATTTATTTAGATTTATTAACCTTTTTTTATATATTTATATGTTAAGCTGTTATTGATTTATTTAGATTTTTTTTTTTCTTCATATTTATATGTTTAGCTGTTATTGATTTATTTAGCATTTTTCTTTTTTTATTTCTTTCGGTAGTTATTCATTTAGCTATAGTATTTATTTATTAAGCTATTGAGCTAATTATTTATTTAGGTAACCAGGGAGTGGAAGGTTTTTATTTATTTGTTTAGTTGTTTGTATGTTTAGTTATTTATTTACTATTTATTTCTGTTTATTTATTTATTCCACTAAAATCTGTCTGTTGTAATTATGTAGTTTATATATACAGCAGTTAAAGGCATGACTTTTTTAAGAATGTTCTGGCTTCTATTTTTATTTGTAATGAAAGTGAAGGAGGGCAGAAATTGCAGAGCTTAATAAATGACTCAAAAGCACCATAAAAGTATCTCAAAAGTAGTCTATCGTAACTCCAGTAAAATGTTAACTGTTGAGAGGTGAACTTTAAAACCCGATCCATTCAATTTTTGAACTGATGCAAATGTCAAGATTATAAGTGAACGTTTTATTAGTGACTGTTCCTCATGTAAAACTATTGTAATGACTTGACGACCTGAAATATAGCACATACAGACCATTTTTATGGTGCTTTTTAGTTATTATGGAGCCTGATAGCCCTCACATTATATTGAAAAGACTGGCTAAGATATCCTTCAAAAAATTGCCTTTTCGTGTTTCACAGAAGAAAGAAAGTCCTAGCATGAATTTAAGTGCCTGATGATAGAATTTTCATTTTTGGTGGAACTATCCCTTTAATATATGCATATTAATATATGCATTAGTGCATGCATGAGGATACAGGCCCACATGTTAAATTCACTCATTGTCAAAATCCAGCCTGGAGCTCCTGCTCACTATCATTTCACAGCTGAAATACAGGCGTATGTTGCATTTCCCCAGAGGCTTGCTTGGTGCTTGTGTGTTTGTTTTCATTTCATCCGTGTCACTGTGTGGCTTAATCACCCTTTGCTTTATTTATTCCTCACTTTTCTCCTCCAACTTCAAAACGAGAAGGAGCTTTTCATATCTGTTGAAAGCGATCTAACAATAATTGTAATTTTACAAAAAGTTCCTGTACTGAATCCATCAGAATCCACAGCTGAAGCTCCACTACTGGCCAAGACAAATTATGTAATTAAAGCTACAGGCGCACAGCTTTGCATTTATTCATTATTTGACAATTACAGCATCATCTCTTAGTCTTTTCCTAAGGGAACACCCCCCCCCACCACCACCACCACCACCAAGCGAGAACCATAAAGGAACAACCACACGACCAGCCGCCAGGGAGGGGGGCGCAGAAGGCTCATGAAATATTCAAACCCTGCATTCTTGCACATTATTTTGCATCATTAATAATGCATGGCTCCTTTAAATGCTATTGCAGAGGGAAACATTCTATAACTTTTGTACAGGCGTGTCAGAATTCGTTTTGTCTGGAATAAGCAGTGAATTAAATTGCAGGAGAGAGCCAACAGATGGTGGGATAGAGGAGGGGAAGTGAGATCAGCTCCTGCAGGTGTACAGAGGTGTGTGGCTTTAAAAAACGGTAAATTATACCGGTCCCTTACGTACGAAGGCTGGTCTCTGTACAGCTGTTGATATTCAGACCTGTTCTAAGATGAGCCTTGAGACGGCATGGATACCGTGTAACATTAAATAGCCATAGGACTCTGAAGGATAGCCGAATAGTTCAGGTACTGTCCTGCTGACATTATCAAAGCATAGTTTATTTATTGCGATGGAGAGAGTGAGATAGGATACTGAAATATAGCTTGAATTATTTAGAAACTTTTTGCTTTGCCGTTATTTGATTTTAAGGTCATGGTCTCTTCTGAATGGTCCATTTTATTGGAAAATATTTGAGAGTTAAAAAATGTTTGGTAAAAGGGTGGTACAACTCATTTATTTAAGCAAATTTATTTCTGAAAATGTACTTGTTCTCAGGCTGTCCAAGATGTAGATGAGTTTTTTCTTTCTTTTTAGAACAGGTTTGGAGAAATTTAGCAGTATAACACTTGCAGTGAATGGGTGCCGTCAGAATGAGAGTCCAAACAGCAGATACAAATAATTCAAAATGACTTGCTGTTCATCATTTAATGTCTTGAAACAAAAATCTGCACACTTGCAAGAAACAAATCGTTCATTATGGTATTTTAAGTGAAAGCTATTGCTAAAATATGAGTCTATAATGCACAATGTCTCAATGACTGCACAAAATTGTCATATAAATCTAGATGTAAACAGTGATTGGTTTGTGCATATTTCTCTCCTCATTGAAATGAGATGACTTTCATTGTAGAAAGCAATGTTAAATAAATAGAAGCAGCGGTTTGAATTAAGGCAGAAATGTCTTAATCGATTTTGTTTATTACAAACATGCAGCTCTTTGTATCACAATGTTGGATTGGTGTCGTGTGGATTACTTGTGGATTATTGTGATGGTTTTTATCAGTCGTTTGGACTCTGATTCTCTCATTCTGATGGCCCCCATTCACTTTAGAGGATCCATTGGTGAGCAAGTGGTGTAATACATTTCTCCAAATCTGTTCTGTAAACATACTCATTTACATCTTGATGGCCTGAGAGTGAGTACATTTTCAGCTATTTTTTCGTTTTCTGAATGAAGTATACCTTTAATCAATTAGGAAGGACATTGCAGTGTAATTTTGAAAGTGTGGTAATCTGTGGTGCGCATAGGTATTGTAATTGCTGCATATTCATTTTCTTTTTTTTTTTTTTTTTCTTTTTTTTTGAAATGAACATAATTGGATTTGAGTGGCCTGTGTTTTTTGCCCTGGAAGCGACACTATTGTGCTCACTTGACGTTTTTGGCCTATTTTTAGTCCTGGAAGATGGCGTAAACACACACAATACCAGAGAGGGAAGTAATGATGGATGTGTTGTGCTGATATGTGTCCAGTTCAGTAGACTGAAACTGGACATGGCTGGAGTTGCTCACACTTTTCTCAGGAGAACAAAATGCTCAATGATGTGTGTGTTCACAAACACAGGAACACAAGACGACACCAACTATTCATTTTTCTTTCTGTCTTTACTCATTCTTGTTTGGTTGCAAGTCAAATTATACATGCTAAACTAACCAACATTAATCATTAGGGGTGTGACGAGATCTCGTGGCGATATCCTCGCGATAGGTGTGTGATGCGGCGCAACAAATCTCCTACAGGAAACTGCTGCCACGCTCTATTTATGACGTGCTGACACAAATTCCAAATGGTTTTCAATGGTCGCTGTATCGCGTCCAGTGTAGGCAGACTTAAGGCCGTGTCCACACAGCTTTCAAAGTAAACTCTATTGCGGATTAGTGCGGACGAGCTTGATACATGCGCAATGCCACCAATTGACTTGCCTTTTTTCAGCATTCTTCTCGCTCATACACGCGGACAGTCCGTGCGGTCTCAAAAAATTAGGCTCGTTTGAGATGCGCCTCGTCTTGCCTGAAATGTAGGAGAGAGTAGGCGGCTGCAGTAAGGGGAAGAGTGAAATAAACTCAGTCAAGATGGACAATTCTGCCCTCTCGCAGTGGAACAGATGCCTACGAGATCAAAGGCAGATATTGCGTTTTTCTTCTCTCTCGCACTGTGCTGCTGATAAACTTGATATAATTTCAGTTCTGTTGCTTTAATATGAATATAAATATGACGAACAAGACGCTCAAAGTGCATGCCATTTAATTCCATACAAAATGCGTATTTATCGTCCATTTCTACTTTAATATAAACATGTATTTTATTTCTTTTAATAGAAATATTACAACGAGCCCTCTTGATGATGAAAATAACGTAATGCTGATGACCAATGTATACTTTGGCCTTTAAGCTGGCGCGGTGTTTGCTGTAGGCAAGTTTGTTTAGGTATTCGGCCCGACTTTGTTTTCTGAAGCTTTTTTGAAAAAATCGCTTACCCTGCTTTTAAAGGAATATTTGTGTTATTTGTTTTTATTTATTTATACTATTTTACAATTTTTGTTATTTATTGTTAATTACTTGCTTTCAGTTTGTGGCAAAATATTTAGCAGTGTTCACATGTTGTTTATTACTGCATGTAATTCATTAAAATAGTTTAATTTCAAAAAGTTGATTACAAAATGCACCTAATTTTTTTTTTTATGTTTTTGTTGAATAAAATAAAAATTTTTCCAATATATTTTATCATTTGAGGATTTATTTATTACTATTTAAAAAAAGTCAAAAAATCTTGTCTCGTCTCGTTCTCGTGAACCCAGTGGCTCGGCTCATCTCGTCTCGTCTCGTGGGACAAGTGTCTCGTCACACCCCTAGTAATCATAAATCAGAGTCTGTTGTTGCCCTTTGTCATATTCAATGAAGACAGTACTCTTTGGGGTATAAAGATTATTTTTTACAATGTGGCAGGAAAGATAAAGAGAATATCAAAATTCAGAAAGAAAAAGATAAATAAATCAGAAAGGAGAAAATAATTATAATCTCATATTTTTATTTCATATTATTATTATTATTATTAGTAGTAGTAGTAGTATTTTGGCTGCATTCATTAAATGAATAAATAATTCAGATAAAAGGGCTGAATAACAAAAAAATTAGAAATCCAAGTTTATTATTATCAAACTAATGATTAATTATCACGCTATGAAAAAAATGCTAAATATTAAATTAGATCTCTGTTTAGACATTTTGAAAAACAAACTATGCAACCCATATGAATAAAATATAACATATTTTGTTTTATCTCTTGAGGTTACCCATCAACATTTTCTGAAGGTTAAGCACTTTTACAAGCTTCTGTGTGTGTGTAATAAAATGCCTTTTTTTAATTTAATTTTTTTTTTATTGTTGGTGTTGAGTTTCCATTGTCTTCCCACAGTATTTATTTATATATTTTTGTGCTATTTTTGTTTGTTTGTATTGCTTTAAACTTTTTTTATTGAACTTCTAGCACATCTTTGGAAATCGCACACACTTTTTTGTGTTTGTTTCGGCAGCATTATAATTATACCCTCCCTTATTGCCCTTTTCGGCTTCTTTGTTTTTTTTTGTGTGTTTTTTTTTTTTACATAGATGCTGTTTGATTGAAAACACAGCATACAGATTACAGTGTGTATCTTGCCTGAGTTTACTTTACAAATCAAACCTCCTGGTTGATGGTGCAGCTGAGGTTGCTAGGCAACTGTGAGAACCGGATGACAGCTCATAAAGTCTCTCAACATTCCAGCTCAAAATTCCAAATAACTCCACAGGATTATCTCAAAAACATCAAAGAACTATTACCGCCACACACCTATTAGAAACTTCAAATGAGGCAACATATTCAAAATCTCATTTGATATGAGCGCTTTTTTCCTCTTTGAGGCTGGTGCTTTTTGGTCTTTTTTTTTTTTTTTTTTTTTTAATAACCATATTCTTCCCAAACTGTGATTCAAAGCATTTGATATGTGTGGCATAGCACAGAAAAAAATATAAACTTTTTTTAATCTTGTTTTTGAGATTTGTAAAAAAAAAAAAAAAAAAGTTTTTCACTTAAAAAGTTTCAACTAGAGAAATAAATCATACCAATGTGCTATTAAACTCATTCATTTATTTAAAAAGTTCAATATTAATATGAATATTAACTAATTAAAGTGGAACAATGACATGTAGCCTTCAAATTTTTCTTAATTACATTATTGGCATAGTCTTCAGTGCATGATTATTAGGCATAATGCGTTAATAGTGATTCAGTGCAGTCTGAGTTTGACTGAGATGCAGGCCTATAATTAAAATTAGCTGTATGGTTTTTCTTTTTTTTTCAAGCTAATGTTCTTTTTTGATTGTAGAAGGCTTATTAAAGCTCTTAAAATGATCCAGCCAAGAACATTGAGTGCTTTTTCTTTTTTGTTGTCAATATTGTTGTTTAATTTATTCTTAGCAACAAAATAGACAGTGGCAGCTCTATTAGACTGCATTTACACTACAAGCTTAATGATCTGATATTTTGTTTTGCTGGTTTTGTCCTGCCAGTTAGGATATAATTATCTGTGTTTGAATTAATACAGTTTTGGACATTTTGACTGTTCAGCCTTCATTCAAAAGCAACCATCTGTTTGGTTTCTGGAAGATTAGTTTCACAACTTTAACTTAACATAACTCTAACGTAACTTAAAAATAAAATAATATTTGAAATACTGGATAATTTTGGTATTCCTAATATGTTTCATATGTTGTAAAACAAATGGTTTTATTTTAAATAGAAGCCATTTGAATAGTGTTAATGTTGACCGAAGATCTGAAGTTTTCTGCATTCTGCTTTACGTTTAGGCTGGAAAAGGAAAAGTCCCAGGCTCATGTTCAGGCCCAGGCAGAAGCTCAAGCCCAGGTAAAGGACGAGGTGAGCAGGATCCTTGCATTAGAGAAAGAGCAGAGCATCCAGAAAGCCATACTAAGAGAAAAAATCAGCGCAGAGGATGAAAGACTGCAAGCTCAGATATATGTGAGTAAATTCCCAAATACAGAACTGCATGAGTCTGTCTGTGTTGAAAACAGCTGAGCATTTAAGCTTTGTTCATGTTGCACATAAATCCATTTCCAAATCTTTAGGTCTATACCACAAATGATGAAATCTGATCTCTTTGTTTAGACAGTGATGTCAATATCCGCTCCCTCTATATATTGATGATTTAAGTGCCATGAGACATAAGAGATCAACTGCTATTGTGTAAAGTGAGAACGGAAAGCTCTCTGAATGATTAAAAAATACTTGAAATGACTGCATTTGTCTACAATGTCATATAGTTTTTTGCTGTTCAGTCTACAAAAGCCAAAAAATTTCATTTTTGCTGCTTTAGAGTAATTTTCCTTTCAAGATAGACCTCCTCTCTTTAAATAATGTTGCCTCACAGGAATTCATTTAATGTAAATTTAGCTTTGCACTGACTCTCATCCTGGCACTGAGAGCAATGTGTGTTTTTTTTTTTTTTGTTCAACTTATTTAACTCGTTCACACAAATCAAGATATTAAAAACTCTCACACACAAATCATGTACAGAGAAAAGTACATGGACACCTTTATTGATAAACTTTACATCTTCTATGCCAATCCAAAAGGAATTCCAGTGTACACACATACTAGAGTAAGGTAATTTTATTTGCTAAATTGCCCTTGTAAACACATTGTAAGACGAGGGGCCCCTCCATTGGTTTTGACAGGGCACAGATTATTTGAGCATGAAGTAAAAAAAGAGGTTCCCAGGAGAACTGGAGCTGTTTACAAACGTATGGTATTGATTACATAGCTCATTTCACACAGTCATCTCTGTAATAGAAAAATGAATCATTTTTGGGATGAGGGTGAGATGTGCTGTAATTCACGGCTGAAAGGAAGGTGTGTGTGTTTGTGAGAGAGAATCGGGATGGCATCATTGGGAACGATGGGTAAATCTAAACAGTGTAAGGAGGAGGGGGTGGCTTGGAGTGCTTTGTGTGCAGAAATGTTTTCTCGTGATTTCTTCATGGCGGTATGATTTCAGGATTTGCTCTTTGAAAGGTGTTAGACCACGTCTAGATTTTAAACAGACCAACTGTAGCTGAAATAAACACAAATATGGATCCCAGCAGCCCAAAGAAACAATCCATTCTAATTCAATCCCTACCCACTGCAATACGGTATAATACACACAAAATCACCAGCAGTTGTGACTCAGACCAATAATGAAGCGTACTCGAGTAACAAATTGCTAGTTTATGAGTGTTACTCAATATTATGGGTTTATCAAGAGTCAGACTGTCAGATATGGAAGCTCTTTCTGCTGTGTCTTTCAGCTCATTGTGGGGTTATTTTTGTAGGCAGTTTTGTTTAATGCACTTCAGTTTGATATCCAGAAGTAGGACTGTAAATTCTGTTTAGTTTTTTTTTTTAACCTCTGTAAAATATCAACATATTTAGCGATTTTGGTTGAACAGAAAATACCGTATTTTCTACCATTGTCTGTCTATATTAGATATTTATTACATATTTCATTGTGCACATGCATTTTTGTCATCTAAGTTATTATGTAAAAACATTGTTTAATAACATTAAACGTGAAGTTGAGCAAATCTCAAAATTAAAGGGTTAGTTTACCCAAAAATGAAAATTCTGTCATTAATTACTCACCCTCATGTCGGTCCAAACCCATAAGACCTTCGTTCATCTTCGGAACACAAATTAAGATATTTTTGATGAAATCAAGAGCCATCTGACCCTCCATAGACAGCAATACAACTGAAATGATCCCAGATCCAGAAACGTAGCAGAAACATTGGTAAAACAGTCCATGTGACATCAGTGGATCAGCTTTTCTTTTGCGATGCTGTTTACGCCTAGAGGAAAACATACGCTTATGCAGTAATACTCTCTAAAATGGTGGAATGGTTGAGTATATGATGTTATTTTTGTTTTCAAAAGAAAGTATTCTCCTAGCATCGCAAAACTAAAGTTGATCCACTGATGTCACATGGACTGTTTTACCAATGTTTTACCATGTTTTCATTTGTGTTGCTGTCTATGGAGGGAGATGACTCTCTGATATCATCAAAAATATTTTAATTTGTGTTCCAAAGATGAACAAAGGTCTTATGGGTTTGGAACGACATGAGGGTGAGTAATTAATGACAGAATTGTAGTTTTTGGGTGAACTAACCCTTTAATATCTACTTTTATACTGTACATTCATAATGTTGCTTAAAATTGGCAAAATTAACTTTTATTTTGTGTTTAATGAATGAATGAATTAATGTTATTTTACACAAAATATTACAGAATTTATTTTTTAAATTTACTTATCAATTTACAAAACAACAATCAAAACAAAAAACATCTTCTTTAGGTAACATCAGAGTATACAAATATAAAAACATATCATCAAATCCAATTTGTGTTAGCAAATTAAAGAAGAAATATAATGACAGCACATGAATGGTCATAATTTAGTTTTATAATGATTAAAATGTTGCGCATCTAGTTTATAAGCTGATAATTAGAATTTTAATATGATATTAAAATTCTAGTTGATAAGACAAATTTTTCTCCCTAATTTTCTGTGTCTTCTGCTGCTTATTGAGACAGACAAGCTCAAAATATTAAACAAACAGATTACCATATGTCATATGATTTCTTCGTGTCATAACCAATGTTTCCAGGCCAAAATGATCTCAATTGTGGACCATTGTGGATGTTCAGTCAGAGGTCTGGCTATGCACAACCTCTTAGGATCTGTAAAGTTGTAAAATGTTGCACATTAACAGTTAACCGTAGAGGGTCGATCATATACTGTGATTCTTTAATTGTGTGATAAGTGTTTGGCCTTGAGTGTTTTGCACTTTTCACTGCTCGTCAAGCATCCAGTAAATAGACGTGTAAATAAATAATATGAATCAATGAGGAGAACTAGACATGTCTTGAGATATGTCTTTTCCTTTCAGTATGAAATGAACACATACACACAAATGTGCACACAGACACACACACAGAGGAAAATTAGTTGGACAGGTTCTTGTCTTTTTCTCTTAACAGAAAATTTTCACTCACGGACATCATCACACACATTTCATCCCTCTCAATTTTGAGTTCTTCTTTGAGCGGAGCTGCTTTAATAGAATTTGAAGGGTTATCGCCAGATTCATGCCGCTTTTTCTCATGTAATCATCCGTTCTGACAGTGCTATCATAAAAACTCTTTTCTTTTTATTTCTTTTTTCTCCTTGAAATGATTTTTTCCTTGTGAAAGGCTGGAGACTATCCTGCCACGCTTTCATTGTAATCTCTCGGTTTTCAACTACAAATGGGACTTTCTAGACCTTCACACTTGTTGTTTTTCCCATCCAACTATTTTTGATTTCAAGCTATGGCTGGATGTCTTTTTGCTTAGCAGCATGTGTATAGGTCAATCATTTTTGCATGTAAATGACCTGATTGCGGAATTTAAAAATTGATTTACACATCAACAAAGTGAGAATATGTTTAATAAACATGACTGACACGCAGTATATAGTGAGTTGATCAATACATTATTCTTTTATCACAAAGTAATGTTCAACCTGTTAGTAATTGGAAATTGAAATGAGTTTAAATTGCCTCCAAAACATCAATAAGTGTTTGAAAGTCCTTGCTGGGGTAGTACATGGTTCTGCTGCTCTCAGCACACTTTGAATAGATGGACCTTTCAAAGATGATTTGTTAAGTCCTTTGTCCTAGCTCCTTCCTCTGAGCGCGTTTCTGCCTGACTGCAAGGCGTTCAATCATTAAACATCAATCAGGCTTTTGAAATGCGTTCTTACTGCGAGTAAGAGCCACAGTGCCACACTTCAGGGTTTCTGCAGTTTGCTTTACAAATGCATTAGCCAGGCGGTGTACACACTCACTCGTGGGACATTTACACGGGCCGCTGGGTTCTTACGGTATTAGTCGTGTTCTCTTGGGTTTGAGCCGTCTAAGCAGAGGCAGGTCGTATGGACAGCAGGATTTCCTTGACTTTGTCTTTAGAACTCTGTTTTGACCTAAACATCTTGATGGTTTGCTTTTGGATCTTAATAGTAATTTGTATTTAAAAGTGGAGAAACATTTATAAAAAAAAACAAAAAAAAAAACGATGTCTGCCTTCATGTATGTATTTATTAGATATTTACATGGAATTTACAGTATTTTGATTATGTTTTATATAATTACATGGTTTACATATACACTACCATTCAAAAGTAGCGTTTTGAGAAACGTTTTGGTAACCCTTTACAGTAAGGTGTCATTTGTTAACATTAGTTAATGTATTAACTAACATGAACAAATAATGAACACTACAGTTATTACAGTATTTATTAATCTTTGTTAATGTTAGTTCATAAAAATACAATCATTCATTGTTCATGTTAGCTCACAGTGCATTAACTAAAGTTAACAAACACAGCTTGTGATTTTAATAATGTATTAGTAAATGCTAAAATTAGCATTAACTAATATTAATAAATGTTGTAGAAGTATTGTTCATTCTTAGTTCATGTTAACTAATGAACCTTATTGTAAAGTGTTACCGAAGTTTCTTATGTTTACCACGGCTAATTTTATGTATCAAAAGTACAGTGTCTTAATATTTCACAATATTACTGTTTTAACATTTTAATAACTCTTTAAGAGAACAGCATTTATTATAATATGAAATTATTATTATTATTATTGTTTGTAATATTATAAGTATTTTTTTTTAATGAATGAATCGAATGAATGAAAATTGAAATCCTTGCTAAATAAATGTATTAATTTATTTGAAAAAAAAAAAAAAAACTTTTTTACTTTTACTTTTTAACGTTTTTTTTTTAACTTGTGTTGTTGTAAAACTTTAACTGAACAAAAAAAAACTGAACATTTTTAAGTGAAGATGCAAATTAAATAAGTCATATTTGAGGATTCTTTGAATCTGTCAATTTTGGCTAACTTAATGTTTCCTTGATGAAATTATTAATTTATTTAAAAATATATTTAATTTGTAATAAGTATTTATATATATTTTTTATTTTTTTGCCAACTCTAATTACCAACTATAATGCTGTTACAAATCTAATGATACAGACTATTGGAAACTTAATTGTGTATGCAGTCATCACAAAGTTGTGTAATTTTGTCATTGCAGTTGTTGTGAATATTTATTTATTTAATTACCACATTTCCAGGGATGGCTTCTCAGAGACGACTGGAGCCTAATGCCTGAGAAACACAGCTTGTATTTCAAAGGTTGTGAACTATTAAGCTGACCAGTGCTGCTCTATGAGCATTTTATTTTTCCTCTCCTCGTTCAAGGAGATATCGATCCCACTCTCATCAGAATTCACACCATGCTCCGGTCTTCAGACACTGTTTGTCACGTACAATAGCTGAGTGCTGAGTGCTAGCACTGGCTGCATTCTCCGGGAACGGTCTTCGCACGCCCAAATTAGCCTCTCCAATTATCTCGCCCCGAGCCAAGAGCTCTGAGGTCGCTGTTCCGATGGCTGTCCTTCTTCTCAAACAGAGCACTGACTCTACCTGAAACCATGAATCATTTTCCTCCAAGCCCACCAGCTTAGTAACAAATCTCTTGTTTTCTTCAGCCCAAAGACCCTGACTCTTGCTAGCTTTTAAAAGTGCTTGCAATGTACACTTATGTGGTAAGGCATCTTGTTTTGTACCTCAGGATTTTTGTTCATCAGCTTGTTTGGTGGACGCAGGAATTGATGTTATTTGACACTTATAATCGCTTGTATTTCTTTAGCCTTCCAACAAGAGTGCCATTTTCCCATAGACCTGTTGATTATATCGAACTCGCTCATTTTAGGTGCATTGCAATGACATTTTGGGATTTCTACACTGTGATGAGAAATTCTCGTGTATCTCTTCGTCCATACATGCTGTCAGCGATTCTAGACATTAATATACTCGTCAAGTCTGGTAGTGTTTGGGTTTCACTGACTCTGGCCCTGTAGCGATCTTTCAGGACAGCCAATCAATCACAACGCATATCATTTCATTCAGACACTGGCAAACCCTGGGGCGAACATTTCAATCAAACGCATAGTCATCAATCTCCAACCCAGTGACCGATGCAACTTATTCGATGGCTGGTGACGTGATTTGTGGAGACAAAAGAACAGACAGTCTTGCAAAAGCTCCTGAAATGTGCGCCTAAGAAAGCAGAAAATCCCTGACATTTTCTCACCCTGAAAATCACCAGGGATTGTTGTTTTTGCAGTCACCCGAAAGCGTTTAGCAATTATCTGATCGTGCAAAGCTCTCGCGTCTCAAACATCGTGCCAAAATATTCATCACTTGTTTAACACTTAACTAACACTTAAGCCACAGTAAAAATAATTTTCATCCTTTAAAAGAGAAATAAAAGTTGTTCTTGTGGTAATAGTTTCATGTGCGCTCAGTATATTTTCCTGTTTACGGTGAACTTAATGGTTTGAACACTTTTTTTAACGGTTGCATTTACTATTAATCATGATTGATTTAGTCCTTTTAGTGAATATTGTTAATACATTTTTTGAGTACTGAATTAAGTTTTCATTTCTTGTTATTGCACAGGATTTTAATCATTTATGTAACTGCACTTTTAACAAAACGGTATTACTTTAATATCAGTTTGAACTATGGCTGAACATTTTTTTTTTAAAGCTTTCCCCCCTCTGATCTTAAATCGAGTTTTCTGCTTCTACAATCAGCTCTTCCTATTAGAGTCTGCAGATGTTTTTATTTAATGGTTGGATGGTCTGCAGACGCCACTTGAGTTAAGCTTGTATTTCTAGAGTACAAATGTCCCCCTTCCCAACCACTCTCTCTCTATTTTTTTCCTTCCTCTCTACTTTTCGGCGGCCTTCAAATAGCGCCAGCCATAGCAAGCGCCCCCTTGCAAATCTGCGTGCTTCAAACGCTGTTACATTTTAGATACAGCTGACTGGCCCTGACTGATAATACCCCGCAATTTAATTTCGCAGGTATTAAAGAGGACTTGCTGGTTTTTGAATTGGATGTACTAGTAGGTGGTATTTGGGGAGGAAATAAAATGTTTTCTCCCTCTTTACCTTGCTGGAGAGGTCTAAGAAATGAGTTTTCTACATCTTTAGTCTTAAGTGGGAGGAAAGAAAACTGTTTTTTGTGTGTGTTTGTGTGATCTGCAGTATAAATGGAGATATGCTAGTATTCATGCAGGTTAGGTTTTTTTGCCTTGTAAGTTTACTTGCCTTGTAAGATTTTCAACCAGTTTAATAGATAACAGATGTTGAAAGAGTATTCCACAAGACAAAATAACTTGATTTACACACAACCTTTAGTTTTAATCTAGTTTTACCTTCTTGAGCATCAATGACTATTTGCAGCCTTATTTGATGCTGTGAAAGTCTCTCAGTTATCCTGAGTTGATCTCAAGATCACATAACCACTGTAGGGTTGAATTAAAACATGCTGCAAAAAAAAAGATTTTTTTGATGATGCGAGCAGTGGGCAGATTCACTGCTCCAGACAAAACTACAGACTCGTGAAATTTTTTAAGTCAATTTCAAAGTCTCTGATTCTTAAGACTATGTAAGCTTATGCAGAGAATCCATCCATCCATCCATCCATCTTCTACCGCTTATCCGGGACCGGGTCGCGGGGGCAGCAGTCTAAGCAGGGACGCCCAGACTTTTTTGCAGAGAATAATTTGAAAAAAAAAAAAAAAAGTTATTTTATTTAGTAATTTAGTTACTTTTTATATACAATAAATTAACCCTCTAGGGTTTGAAGTGATTTTCAGGCCCTTGAGGTGTTTTGACATGCCCTGATATTTGTTCTTATTTCAGCTTCTAACATACTTTTGGCCAACATGTAATTTTATTTATTTATTTATTAATTTTTGTGTTCGGTACAAACTGTGCTACAATAATATGTGAGCAAAATGGATGTACATGTTTACTTTTTTTCTAAAAATGAGAAGGAAAAAAAAGGTTATACGTGGTTAGTAACTTTTGGGGAAAAAATGTAGCTGAAATAAGGCCATAAAACCCATACTGCATAGTTCTGAATGAAACTTTTGAGTAGGTCTTGTAGGCTTAATTATTTACATCAAAATGATGTTAAAATCATCCTGTTTACTCACTGAAAACAATATGTTGACAATAATCAAAAACAGTTGATTTAATAGTAATTAAATTGTGAAGTAATTTATATTTTATTTCCTTAATTTATCAACAGTTACCTGCTTTATTTTAAGCTTTCATTTTTATATTTTTTTCTAAATAAATTAAATAATTTATTCATTTATTTAATTTTATTACTTAGAAACGGTCTGTCGGATTATGCAGCATATAATACATTTCCCTCAACACCATTATATCAAATAGCTCTTGTAATGGCAGTAAATGCAAACTAAGATCTATGTGCCAACAATGGATGCAATTTGTGACTCTGCAAAATGATGTTGTGCCAGTGCAGTGAGGTAGGCCTGCATATTTTTTGGATTTATGGTAATCTAAGGCTAACCGTGTATGTTGAGCATGTGAATGTGTGGGTGTTTGGATGGCTGGTTTCAGTAAATTAGGTGTGTAACGTACAGTCCCGCTTTGTGTGTGTGTTTCGGTGTCTGTTTTCCCTCGCCTCCTTCTAGGCTTGGGCTCCCTGCTGATTCCCCCTTGTTCACTGAGTTCTGTAGCCTTTGCTGCCCACATGCAGTGCCAGTGTTCTGAAACTGGCCCTAATTGGCTGGGTCTCTGGTTGGCACCGGTGCCCGGCGCTCACCCCGGCAGCTAATTGGCTCAGCCGGCCGCCCGTTTCCACGAGCTTCGGCCAGGGTTGGATTGATGGATGGCAGCAGGTGTCAGGAAAGCTGCTTTCTGGCAGAGCAGCTTGTGAAGTCAATTTACAGCCCAAAAGGCAACAGGAGGGTTTCCGCATGTAGCCGTGCCTCTAGAGAGAGAAGGTATTTGAAAACACTGCTATTTTTAGACCTCATTTTAAATCTTGAAACTGACTTTCCCCAGTTATATAAAATCAGGGGGGTAAAAATCACTTCTCTGCAAAGGTGACAGAGCTCCAGAAAGACTGAAATAAGTGGAATATTGCTGTTGTGTTCTGGGCTTTCCTTATCCACCGCCCTAATCCTTGATTATCACACTTCATTACGAGCGTAGATTTGCAATTAAATTTCGCCGGAAGCATTGTGAGCAGTACAATGAAAAAAGGTGTATTTTGACTTGGTGCTGAGGTGAAGGACGCCGAGTTGGAGAAAAAGAAGAACACTGGCATAAAGTGAAGAAGTATCTATAGTAGTTTATTTCTTATACACATTTCTGAAATAGTTGTTTTTGATTGGTCCGTTTTATAATTCAGTAATGTTTTTTTCTGAAGACCGCAGAGCTTTTTCTTGTTTTTCTACTCTACGGTTTCCGCATAATTAAATAATTTAACTCAAATCGATTTTTCAAGCCTATTTATTTATTCATTTATTTGGTAAGTAGACTTTTAATAAAGAGGATAATGTACAGTCAGACGGTCATTATGGCAAAATAAACCCTTTCAGGGTGATTTAAGACCCCTGCTCTGCCGTCTGGGTTCATTTTGCAATAACGACCGGCCGACTGTACATTATCCCTTCCTAAATTTACATAGTAAACATGATTGAACATGTGTCTTTGGGTGAAAAAGGCTGTACTCGGATGCGAATGGACCAGTTCATGAGGTTTCTCCAGATGGACAAATGCCATAATTAGATTTCCACTAATGCCCATATTGACATTGGCTTTATTCACCCTTGATTTATTCTTTTTGGACTTGCTGCTACCAGCTGCCTCAGTTTCATTTTGTTTCCATGTCATCTGCATTAGCAAAATAGTAAAAAAAACATGTTTTTGCAAATGAAGACAACACTTTCCACAGTGAATTGAGGCACGCTGATAATTGCTGAGAGTGTGGTGAGAGCACAGCCCTGCTGTTTATCTGCCTTTAATTGGGAAAATGCCCAAATGTGAGCACAGAGAGAGCGGCCACGTGGGAGTTACTGTCCTGCCACTGGTCACAGATCTGCGGTAGAATCTTTTAGCACAATCGAAATTCTCACTCCCACTTTTTGTGTGTGTGCGAAAGTGTATCTCCCAGAATAACCTGGAATAAATTCTAATATGTTTTTGATTTTGTACTAGTTCTGATTGTTTTAGTGTGTAGAGCTGTGCGGTTGCTGGGTTGTTTTAAGTGGTTGCTAAGGCATTTCTATGGTGTTCAACTTCTATATATGCTCTGTCATTTAATAGTCAATTTTTATTAGAACTATTATGCTCTCTTGTTTAAAAGTTACAATATACATTCAACAAAAATAAGCATTGTAGTTAACTTTCCCATCCAACTATTTCCATTTTTGTTATTAAAGGAAAAATAAATATAATTTAATATAAAAGCCTGTATATTAAATATATAATTTATAATACAATACGATTTATTCTAAATGTACATTAAAATGATCATTTTAATGCTGTTTTTTGTTTTTGTTTTTTTGTTGCCATTGTTTTGTTTTGCATTTTAGTTTAGTTTGCCTTGTTTTGCTTTCTGGTTTTATTTATTTATTTTATTTATTTATTTATTTATTTATTTATTTATTTTTTGCATCTCAGTTTAGTTTTTGTTTTGGTTTGGTTTCTGGTTTGGTTTGTTTTCTTTGGTTTAATTTTTTTTTATTTTTCTTTTTTGCACCAAGGTGCTTGTGAAAGTTTGATGTTGTGGTGACTCAAGTCCCTTTTTGAAAAAAAAAATAGACGTGGCGCATTAAAGGAGAAAGATTTCAGATGTCTCTCTGATCATCGGGTTGATAAAGGAAACAAAAGGAGTTATTGTAGACAGAAATGGTCAAACGAGGCTCACCTTGAACTGCCATGGAAAAAAAGTTAACTGGGAGATACCAAGGGCAGCCCTCCTTTACCCAGAAGGCCCCAGTGGACATGAATATGTAAACAGCTCCATCTCGTTACAGTACCTCCTGACTGAGGTCATGCACACAAAAGTCATGCGGTCACCATCAGCATGAAATCCAAAGTCAACCTCATGTCTGAAGGGCAGCCACACTTCTCTTTCTTTTTCTCTCAATTATGTATCTCGGGTTTACCTTGACCCTCTCTCTCTGTCTTTGTGTCTCTCTTTTTCTCTCTCCCCTCTTATTTGTTCCCTCACTCCCTTGAGGGAGGACTTTATTCCAAAGGCAATTGTTCTGCCTTTTGGGTCCCTTCGTGTGTCCTCTACTTAGATATTAGTGAGAGGAACACTCTTTTGTTTTGTCCTGGATCTCCGCTCTATTGTCTACCTCTGCTCTTCTCTGTCTGCAGGGGTGTCTTTCTCCTCTTTATTCGGCTGTTCTCTCTGTGGTAATAGATGGCTTAGCCCTCCTTAGAGACTGCTCTCCATGAACGTGACTGATGATTTGATTTCCCCATGGTTTTCCCCATATGGCCTCAGCAGAGATAACACAAGCTGAAAAGTGCTTTAGCCATCAGTTAATACCTCGGGCTGCTGATCAGTCAATTAATCAAACTCTGTGATCGGGTTGGTCCGAGTCTGACCCATGGACTGACAGCTGGCCTGGCACAGACAGTGTTATGGGCTCTAAACCTCAATGACACGTGCAGCCATTTAGCATATGGAAAAATTTGGCTTCGTTTACACATCCAAATTTTGTCTTCATGTTCAACACTTTTGTCAGTTTGTTCAGGTGATATTTTAATCAGTCTGAAAATCCAAAAAGGGTTAGATTTATTAGATTAATTAAAAATGTACATTTATTTGTATCATTTCTTAGTATAATTAATATTTAATGATTTCAATAATAAATGTTATTAAATTAATAATACTAACCCAGA